>JAPEIX020031738.1:0-12097 GCA_026122405.2 Zoanthus sansibaricus
GATTAGATAAGAGTAGATAGATAGAACATATATAGATAGATAGATCTGTCAGTATAAATTATTGCTTTGCCATTCGAGATTAGAGTGCAATTATATTGAATCAATGCATGTAATCAGTAATGTTTTTTTTTTCAAATATGCAAAATTATATTCTCAACAAAATCTGAGCCTTGGCATTATACTTAAAACATTTTAAAAGTTTATTCATTTAAAAAAAAAGTGTATTGAGCTTAGAAATAGTTTTGTCAAAGAGAATTGACAGTTCATGTCAATAACAAGAACTCTGGTTTATACGTAAAGAAATTTTAATGCGCACACCCAATTAGTAAATTTGTTTTTTTTGTTTTTTTTTTTAGTTTTGAGAAGATTCCACACATGGGACAATCATTTACATAAAAAAACAAATTTTGTTCACTTCTTTGTTGACTGTAAATATAGGATTTTGGCACTATAATTAATAAATATGTTTACATACTTACAGAAATTCCTCTAAAGTCAGGCGACCAACCTTTCCAATTGTTCTGTGGCTCTTTAATAATTAGTCTTTTTCCTAAGTCAAGAATACTACAGATAAGTGTCGGGTCCTTAATTAAGAAATGGTCCATGGTTAGCGTGCATCTATAGAGTTATGGATGCACTTGTAAAGTTTGGAGAGCATGAAAGGAGCGTAATGAGAAGCACGAGGCGAAGCCGAGCACAGCTAAAACATGGACCATTTGGCATTTCTTTTATAACATAGCTGGCCATTTCGTATCAAGTTTCCCCAATCGCACTGAGTCCTGATATTATTTTCTATTGTTTCACACCAGCAGCAAACCGGTATTTCAAAAAGTTTTTAATTGAGAAATAAACACTTGCAGTAACTTCAAATCGTTTTTCGTTTCACACAGCAAACAACTGATTGAAAGCATAATTCTCCTAAATAATTTTTCAAAAACGCGCATGCTTGATACGAAAACTCAATCATGTGAAACGAACAATTAAATTTATGCAGAAGCTGAACAGTTCACTGATTTCGATGTACAAATTTCCCTGGGAAAAACGGTTCAAAACTGAGGCAAAGTTAGTTCAATGTGTTCTTAAGACAACATCTGTAACAATAACTTGGACTACATCTTTCGTCATAAAATACAGCTTATTATGAGAAGTTGTCGCACGAAACAAAGAGTTAATAAAAAATGATCAAAGTTCATTGACAAATTTGGCGGCAATCCTGCATCGAGGTGAATTTGTACCTGGTTGATGGTGCAGTTGTGAAAGATCACTTTAACAAGTTCAGGTTCCACATTGCTTATCTTCTTCACTTGGGTGATGAACTTTCTGGTTCGACTACAACTGGAGGAACAACAAGTGTCGCCAAACCTCTGGATAGAACTTCGCTGTCTAGCTGTGCCGGGAGTTGTTGTGTGGATTCTCTACAGACTACAATTGTAGTGAGCAATACTCATGGTTTATTATGCCGGTAAACCCATTAAAAAATTTGTTTTGTTGCTTAAAGTAAAGTTGAGAAATTTTTCAGTATAGTTTTTAGCCAATTTTTTAGAAAGTCAGAAATTCTTTAACGTCGCGAGCGTACAAACTTGCTCGTGTCATCATTTAGTTGCACTCCGTGTATATGTTCAGATTTGGTGCACGCTTACGCCATACATAAAGGGCCTACGAATTTGCCAGCTATGTTATAAATAGTTTTTTTTACTACTCTTATGATGGCAGTTGCAACTGCTGAAACCTGTTAGTCTTAAAACTTAATACCATTAGAAGGTAAGGACATTTTATATGAAAAAAATTACAACTGATTTATACCTTTCAAAACAGCTGTTCTAAGTTTTTCGTAGCTCTATGTAACTTTATTTTTCTGTTAACTTTAAGATTTCAGCAGTTGCTATGTTCGGAAAATGACGAAATAATTGATTTGGTACTTGTGATTGAAGCTGTGCTAAAGTTAATTGGTAAGTTCACTAGATTGATGTGAAATTATCTTCACGGTTATGCATAATGGTGAAGCTTCACACCAAAAGTTCCAAACCTTAGCTTATTTCAGATCATCACATAAATTACAATACTGGTGTAAAATATACTCGAAATCTGTAAATAAATTACATATCTTATATAATGTTAACATTAATAATGATAAATATTAGGAGATAAGAAATGATAAAAAATAGTGAAATAATTACCCATTGGCTTGACATGCAGTTTTCACCATATTATGTAGACGATCTTACATTAATTAGTATGCTTAGAACGACTTTGACGAATTTGTCTTAATGCGAAAAGGTAGTTAGTGGTCTACTTTTGAAGAGGGTGCTGAAGAGGGAGGTCCTAATCCCATTTCCCGGCCAAAATGTTATTGAAATCCCAGTCCAAAAACTACAATCCCAGCCTTTTTCTCTTTAATGTCAATCCATCTGAGTTTTTTAACTGGGTTTGGACTTGGTTCCCGGTCATGTTTAATAAAAGGTTGCTCCTGTTTCACATTACATGTAAGAAACTTGGCATATAGAGACCTGAGTTCCTCTGCTATAATCGACTTTTTATTACGACAATCTCATGAAGGTAATCGTACAGCCTTTTCAGTCAAATACATCACAATCGGTTTCTAAAGAGCTTATCAAAGTCCTTGTTGACAGTATGAAGTTTGTACAACCACCAGAAGCATGCCCATGACAGCCATCAAAATGCTGTCTAGAACTACTTGAATAAACTTAATATTCCTCATAAAACTATTCATTATTATTTAAAACAGAGAATTATCGTAAATAATAATAACCTTTTCCTCGTGACCATTGATACAATTCGTGAGCTTCTCGTTTCTGCATTAGAAACTTTTGTCCTCGCAGGAAAATCCAATATGGTAACCATTTTGTTCTTTCTTGATGTGTTCAGTGTATTTTCATTGTTGTCAATCACGTTCCTGCTTACTAAAGCGTTAGCATTTGTTTTTCTAGTAATCTGAGTAATTGTCATTTTCATTGGAGTTCGCTTGATCTTCCTTTAAGTTCCCTTGAATTCGCCTTGATGCATGTGCTTGGAGTTCGCGGAACGATCCGTTATTTTGATCGTCTAAGCAAGAAGTTCATTTGACAACATCTTTAAAAAAACTCTAAACTCTTCTCGCTCCGTACTAAGCTTCGTTGAAAAACCTTGTGCATAGCCTCGTTTTCATCCAAGCTGTACGCAAGGATTAAATTGTTCTTTTTCAGGCCATCGCAATAAAGCCATTGATTCATCAACTGCAAAACCTTGTGTTGAAGAATCTATTGACGAAGAATCTGAATGTGATGACGACAGTGGTTATTGTGCAGATGATGAAGCCGACGAAGAAGTTTCCAGCTTTGCGTTTGGTAGGTAGATAAAGAACTCTTACAAGGTCATTTACAAAGTCTTTTTTATTCCTTTATTACTGATCATTGTTCAACTATTGAATAATATAAATTAGTTGAATGCTTGTTCAGATTAGAGAGTGTCTAGGGAATGGAATGGTGGCAATCAAAATGTAGCCTAAGGCACATTTTGCTTGTGTGGCAATTGTGAAAAAGTTAATTATGAATCGAGTTTTGATCAATAACACTTATTTTTGTTGGTTACAAAAATCAATAAAAAAATCTTAATGGTTGCCATTTTAAGCTTACAGTTATTTTATGATTTATCTTATATTTAAGCAAATGGCTGCCTTGTGACCCATCTTATCTTTGGATTAAGTCATTTACTATTTTATTTAATATAAAATACAATGTCGAGGCTCTATTTTTGCATATGAAGTAGAAAATAAGTTTTCAAGTTTCGAAATATCTAGTTTTGAACAAGCGAAAGTGTTTATATGTTTTTCTGCCGCTTTAAAATTTAAGAACAGCTCTTAGCTGTATCTCCATTTTACGCTCAACCAAACGGTCAGATTTGAAATGTTCTGACTTAGTCAGTGGTGCTGAGGGCTCAATCATCATGGCGGATTGACTGTGAAAACAGTTGAAAAACAGTAAAGCCACCCAAACTCAACTTCAGGGTTTTGCCAGAACCTAGCTACATGTAAGCAGCCGGTCGGGACACCTGTTTCGTCCTTATCAAAACGGTATAGCTTTTCAGCAGCAAGCAAAGAGCTACAAAGGCGAGTTCAGAGAATTGCTTTAAGAATGGCTGCCTGTAAGAATCAAGAATCGTCCGTCAATGACCATTTTGGCGAATCGCTCATATTTTGCTCAAAGATACCCTTTGATAAACTATTTTCAAAACCCATATTTAAAAGTTCCAGTGAATTGCACGCGTAGCGAAGACACATGGAACATCGGGACAATTTTAAGAAACATACACCAAGTACATCCAGCTTGGGTAAGTTGCTAGTTGCAAAAAAAATTAGGTGTTTAACAAAACAAAAACAAAATAATACTGATAGTAACAATGTTTGAAAAAAAAATATTGAGAAACGAAAAAACTTTTGTTGTAAAGGGGATGGAGAGCGGGGGGGGGGAGGTGGTTATTAGGGAACATTTTTATCGGACTTATTTCAGCACACACACTTTAACACCCGCAGTATTAGCTTTAAGAAAAAAAAATCACTTTAAAAATGCCATTCAGTTTAAAAAATAAATAAATAAACTATGACTCACGTACACAAAGAATATCATCAATTAACTAGCCTCTCAGCTACTTTGTTAACAATAAAGTCTGGTGTGCTCCTGACCACCATTTCCGACGCATGATTTTCTAGATGCTGCTCCATGCTTTTAAATAGACATACACTCAATCAAAAGCTCTATAAAATTTTATTCGCACGATCTGCCGTTGGAGCTTGTGAGTGCAAAGCGAAAACTTTCAGAAATTTTTATTATTGACTTGAAAAAGCTAAGCAATACGAAATATTTTATTGGAAAAATTGGGGAATATGGAATATTTCAAAGTGATTGAGATTATCCGGGACAATCTAGTAAGAAATGGGAAAATTCAATAAGAAAAAGCAGCGGAATACAACTTTTACTCCGAAATTGGGGGACGAGTTATTTTATTCGTTTTTAATCATTCAAGTAGCAATTAGCAACTAGCATTGTACATTGTAAATAATGTATGACGTGACTTCTAACCGTACTCCACCTAATATTGTTAACCTATTTAATTTTGTTGGTTCAGTTCATTCCTATAACACAAGGTCATCAAGCTCAAAAAATCTTTACGTTCAATATTCAAGAACTGATACAAAAAATAAATCTCTTTCCTGTCGTGGTGTTCGTATATGGAACAAAATACCTAATGACATTAGGACACAGACTAAAATGAATTTTAACAAAAGCATTAGGAAACTTATAGATACACTCTTAAGTTAAATGAGAATATCATGATTTATATATATAATTCATTTACCCACCTAGACTAGCTAATGCAGCTTACCATTCTTTAATTCTCTAGAAATCTTCGCTATATTGCCATAAATTGAAAGAACTTAATAACCTGTAAGGAATCCGTAGCGAATAAAAGGAATTTGTCTCACATATCCTTAATCAGTTCGCTAAAAAAACCTCCACAACTTCCAGTGCTGTTATCTATCTTCTGCACACCGCGAACATGTTCTTGACTCTTTGACAAGTCTTCTGAAGACCCCGGATGACAACAACAACAAAGGTGCGCAATGCCTCTTGGTTGAACGTGCCCCTTTAAAGGTCATCACGATACACGATACCTGTCATGCTGAAATTTGCACACTGCGATGTTTCATTTACACGCAACCAGCTGAACCGTACAAATATTTGACCAGCTAGCCATACAAATTTTTGTCCTGCAAACTCGAGGTCAAATTTTTGTACGGTGCAATCAAAAACATAGTCGGTACCGTGTAAACGCCTCAACCAGGTAAATTTTTGGTTAGAGGTTTTTTACAAGGTTGTTTAATTTGGAGCTACCTGGCTGCACAACTCCAAGCTGCGCATGTTCACGGCGTATTTACATCCATGTTCCGTGGCAGTCCTCGTCCACGGGAAAAATTTATTTTCAATTTCCATTTCAAACGAAAGTAAATTTTGCCATGGCTGAGCGCTGCGATTGGTTTTGTTTTACATTCTCTCTTAAAAATGATTTTGATTTTGTTCTGAGTCGAGTTTGACTTTGATTTGCAATTTTCTTTTTGTTTTAAGTTTCACTACATTTATATTTTATTTTAGCGTTATTTTAGTTTTTTTTTAACGTATTTAATTAGAATCGAATTTAAATTTTAACTTGATTTTGCTTTTCATTCTCTTAGATTTTAAAAATATATTCAATTTTAATCTGAACTGACTTTGACTTTGATCTATTTTTTTATTTCGGTTTTATACTCCTTCGTGTTTGTACTTTTTTAAGTTTTATTTCCTTTAGAAAAGGGGGAAAATGCCAAGAAAACTAAGTGGCAGTCCTCGGCCACCAACTGTATCCTGCATAGCTGCATCCTCACAACTCTTCTCCTATCACAGGTAGCCCAAGCTATATTTGTGACTCATATTACATCATCTTTTCATTTATAAAGTAAATGTATGGGATTTTACATTTGTGATTTAAACAAATTCAAAATGAAATAAAAGTAATGAAATATCTTAACAAACCTTGACTTGTTGTATGGTTTCTGGCGTTGGGTTTCTGGTGTTGGTTTCTGGTGTTTTCGCGAAAGCGTGAAACTCAGAGTAACAGAAAAATCTATGCGTCTCTATTGAGTTCACTTTTACACACATATATATATATATATTCTTATATGTATTTCAGCCTTCTTGTTTCTCCCAACGCCAGAAACCAACCCAAAACAACACTTAATGATGGCAAAATACAAGTCAAGGTTTGTTAAGATATTTCATAACTTTTAGTTCATTTTGAATATGTTTAAAACACAAATTTATAAATGAAAAGATGATGTAATATGAGTCACAAATATAGCTTGGCTTGGTTTCTGTGCTTAATTCCGGTCATTTTTTCTCAACTCCCTGTAACTCGAACCTTTTTCTATTTCCCCTGAAGGTTTTAGTTATCGGGAGTCAACTGTAGTACAGTAACACTGGGTTGAAGTTAACCGGCTTCCCCATCCCCACCCCCAAAGGAATTATTTCGTCTAAAGTAGTAACCTCGTTTCCAGATTCTTTCATCTTTCCTTGATGAAAGAACCTGGGTACAAGATTGCCAAAGCAGAACGCTGCAAAACGGACTGGGGAGAAATTGCCAAGTTCCGCCATATTTGAACTTATAAGGTGAGGGATGTTCCGGACATATTTTTGGCTTTGCTGATTGTTATAATGTGTTCTAATTGTGGGAAAGACTTTATACACAATCATAAAAGTTTCATAATTCAGACGTTCATAGATTTGTTATACTATTAATTCATCTTTGGCGGTAATAATAACAGAGTATACTGGAAAGATATGCCTGGAAAATTGCAAAGCGAAACGAATTCGAGAACTTATTCATTTCCATGTTTGGAACTGGTTCGAAGTGTGGAGTTCAGCCCGTTTTCTCAGTCATCAGAGCTTATTGCGTATGGCGGCGACAAGAGAGTGGCTGTTAGTATCTGCCGTTTCCCAGAAGAGGATCCAGAGATTGTTGACTTTCATTTCGAGCACTTGACAGACTTTTACAATTCTGGTACCTGCGTTCAGGGCATTGCTTGGTCACCAAATAGTTCAATACGACAGCTGCCACATTCAGTCCAGTAAGTGATACACAGAGCTCTGAAAATTATTCTTAGGGCCATTCCATTTAATATCCACACCCCCCTATGGATGGGTTTTTCTGACGGGTTATGGTTACTCAAGAATTTCTCAGGGGGTACTATGTTTAATTCGTTTTCTGAAGGGTAGAAAGGGAAATCTCTTCTTTTTTCCTAGCGGTGTCAAGGAAAATTTGCTTGATCTACATAAAATTTGTGTCATCCACTGCTATTTTTCGGAGGGGTTCTTGAAAATTACTGAATTTCTTTTAAAAGGGTTATGCCAATAAAACACCTCATCCATATACATTTTAAGGCCCCTGAGAACAGGAATTTCTTAGGGTTCAAAATGAAAAACTACCTCATCCATAGGGGGGTGTGTGGATATTAAATGGAATGGCCCATACCTTCAGAATACCCCACAGTGTACTGTTGTTAAATTTTTACTTCCCATTCAACATTTATTAATAACCTTTATAGTAAAAATACCAACAGGACGATCATTACTAGAGACTTTATTAATGTGACTGTGCGATGCAGTTAATACGATCATTGCGTTCATGGTACACTAATGTCATTCAGTGATTGTGTGATACAATCCGTGTATCATAGCCCAATATAGTGACCTCGCTCGCCATATGAGTTCCCGTGGCTCAGTGGTAGAGCATCCAACTAGTGTACGGAAGGTCATGGGTTCATTTCCCATCTGGAGCTAAAATTTTTTCTGAGCTCTTTGTCTCCGCATGTATTTGTATGTATTATTTATCATAATGATCGTCCTGTTGGTATTATTACTAGAGACTTTATTAATGTGACTGTGTGATGCAGTTAATACGATCATTGCATTCATGATACACTAATGCCATTCAGTGATTGTGTGATACAATCTGTGTATCATAACCCAATATAGTGACCTTGCTCACCATATGAGTTCCCGTGGCTCAGTGGTGGAATGTCCGACTAGTGTACGGAAGGTCATAGATTTGCTTCCCATCTGGAGCTCAGATTTTTTCTGAGCTCTTTGTCTCCGCATATATTTGTATATCTTATTTATAATAAAAATAACTTGGATAGAACATGAGTTTTGATTGGTCTACAAGTGTGTCTTCATAGCGCTATAAATCACGAAAATTACAGTGCTGTCCAGATGTATTTTAACGTGGTTACGGGTCAATCCCGCAGGTCGATCCCGTCGTCCCGTAGTCCCGTATCCCGTCAACTAAGCAGTGAAAAAACGACCCGTGACGACCCGTGCGGGATTCTACGGGACCGCACGGGATTAGTAATTTAAATAAATAATGACCCGTTGTCACGGGATTCATCCCGTGAGAAAATTCTGGTGTTTTATTTAAAAAATTTGCAATGCTTCGATTGATGATTAAAATAACGTAAAATATTTTCAGCGCATCTCAAAGTAAAAATATTTGCATCAAACTTCGATTGATGATCAAAGTAAAAATCTTTTCAGCGCATCACGGCAAACAAACTTCGATCTTAAGACAATCAAAGTAAAAATATTTTCAGCGCATCACGGCAAATAAACTTCGATTGACGGATCAAAGTAAAAACATTTTCAGCGTATCACGTCAAATAAATTTACACTGATGATCAAATAACTGCTAGTGGCAATGAATCATTTCATAATCTCCAATTATCATGCAATCTTGAATAAAACTTGTTCAAGTAATAGAATCAGTACTGTATCAACGTTGGCTTGATTTCGAACTCAAAATGTGGAACTTTGAAATGGCCTGAATACATAGTATATACTAAAATATTTACTATTCATATGCTTGGTAACTTTAATAAAGACACTTTGTTTGAAAAGCTGAGTAATATTAGAACACATATAAGTTTTAAAACACTTTTAAAGAATTTGAAGAAGTTATATTCTTTGATAAAGTTGCTGCATGTAGTTATCTTCATTGATTCTACACAGTCTATCTCATAATCAAGCAACACTGTTTAGGGTCGTAAATGAAAAATCTCATGAGTATTGCTTTCTTTTCGGAAAACAAGTTAGTCACCCCTCCCTAAAGCTAAAATTAAACTCTAACCAAGCGTTTAATTTAACCCTGTCTCAAGGAATGGGTGGGTGAGGAGTTTTCCTTTGAAAATGATTGATCCAATAATTAGTTATTCACCTAACCTCGATTGTGGCAATTTTTGTGGATGGTACTTTAGTGTAGCGTCAACTTTGCAGCGATTACAAAAATCTCCACTTTAATTACAGGCGTGTTTCACCTTTCCACAATCCCTCGGGGTCATCGGTGGTAAACCTAACCATGCATACTACTTCATAGGCTATTACGGTAAGTAGAATGACAATCTTCCCACAATTCTTTTGGGTCTGGTGGTAAACTTAATCATGCATACTATTTCATACTATGTTCGCTATGTAGAATAACGACCTTCCCACAATCCTTTGGGGTCTGGTGGCAAACCTAATCATGCATACTATTTCATACTATGTTCGCTATGTAGAATAACGACCTTCCCACAATTCTTTTGGGTCTGGCGGTAAACCTAATCATGCATACTACTTCATAGAATGTTCGCTAAGTAGAATAGCAACCTTCCCACAATCCATTGGGGTCTGGCGGTAAACCTAACCATGCATACTATTTCATACTATGTTCGATAAGTAGAATAGCTCCCCGTTTTGTAACTTCAACAAGGGAATTGAAGAAACAATCACCTTAGAAGCGTTGATGATGGTAGTTGTGAAAACAATTAAATCTCGTTAGTTTTTCCTTTTTAGATAATTATTAATTTTCATTGACTTATGTACGCGATTTGAAAATTTTGTATTGGATATGAAAAATAATTAATCTATCTTTAAGCTAAAATCATTAGGTTTATCTAGTCGTACCTTGTTTTAGGTGAGTAGTGTCCATATACTCAAACGGTTGACAATAACTGCCATAATCTTTGATACTTACTTAAAATTTCGTATTACTCAGCGGTGCGTCTGTTTTTTTTCCAAGTTTAAGTTTAAGTTCAAGTTTATTTTCAAAGATAATATTTACATTCTACATCCAACATTACACACATACAGCAGCACTAATCGAGGCGTGTAGTGTAACATGGCATGCATGGCAACAAACTTACTAGAAACAATATTAACATAATTTAAAAACTAACAATACACATTGGGATTACACAAAAGACAAACTGAAGAAAACTTACATAATTATTATAATATATTTGAACGAAGTGAAAAGAATACATAAAGGAACTGATCTAGAGCATGGATGTGTTTATAATGATTATTCAGTTTTGTTAGCACAGAGGAAAGGTCAACATAAACATTCTTCCGTCTGTTTGTGAAGTATCTAATTGTTTACGTCTGTCTGTCTACTTATCTATCGCAATAACTTTTATCCCCCTTCTAGGTAACTATCTTTTATATTTGGACCCTCACACAACTCAACCAGCTGTCAATCCTCCGCTTCTGAGTCATATTCCTGATGAGGTAATCTTCAAAAGAATATTAACAATTGGCAAATCCAATACTTCATTTTATATGTTGTTTGGTCTTAACGATTGCTTCATAAATGAATAGACCATTTTCCTATTTATAGTTTCCTATTTATAGTTGACTCAATTTGTACAATCTTTGCCTCACTATGAAGTCAAATATTCCTAAATGCTAACGTAACTGACAACTGTGTGTATTGTTGGAGGTGTGACTTCTCGCTCTCTCTCGCAAGTATTTTTGAATATTTAACGACAAAACGAGCCTAAGGCTGTACAATTTATGAGTCCGCTGCAAAAATGGTCTTAATATTCTCATTCAAAATCATAAACATCCATTTGAAATCTTTAGATGAAGCATCGATCCACTCATCTGTGACACACATAAACAAGAATAAATCTTCTTTCTTTTAAGGTTTATCATTTATTTGTCTCGTCCAATGTTTTTTGTACGTTACGACTGTCCTTCGTAACGTGACCACTGGTTTGCACGTGTTTCCATTGTCGCGTAGCTCCATCAATCCATTTCCATAGTCTCCTCCTTACCATAGTACTCATCTTTTTTATTTATTATCAAATGTAGCTCCCGCTATAAGCGAAGGAGAAACAAAAATTACACTCTGGCTTTTCAACATGTAGGCGCTCGCTGTTAGCCTTTGACGTTTACTTTTGTTGATGTGTCGTTCAGCTTATGGTCTGAGAAAATTACTCGCATAAGCTAGTGACTGTTTCGAGTTTTCGTCGACTGGCTCTTGCTAAGTACACGAGAGAAAACAATTACGAACTGGTTTAATGATTCAACAGGCGCTTGCTCTTTGCTTTTAAATTGTGCCCATGTTGCTTGAATCGTTCAGCTGTATTTATAAGATTTCAGATCTGCATGAACTTATTAAGATATAATAAGGAACACGGTTTTTAAAATTAGATTCTAATCGGCAATTTTTTTGCATGCGCACTATATTTAATAAA
>JAPEIX020031814.1:0-19205 GCA_026122405.2 Zoanthus sansibaricus
AAGTTCCAAGAAATCAGCAAGAAGAGCCGCCTGACCAACCATTTGCAAAGGAGGCATTGCACCAGCACCACTGCCACACCTTGTTCATCGTTGAAGCTCAACGGGCCTTCAAATCGACCAGTATTCTCATGGAAAGAGTGGTTACCATCCTCATCATCATCAAGGGAGTACGCGTGCTGATTCCCGGGCTCAGAAACATATCCTGATTGTTTTCTTAGCTTTTTCTCTTTTTTTCTCCTCCTTCGGTTTGTTACGATCACACCGCATATAATACATAACGAAACCACAAACACTACAATCGCTGTACAAATGATGATAATACCTTCCTTAGTTATTTTCTCATCGACTTGAGTGACGCATCGTGGGAAGGGATCGTACGTTCTATGAAGCAAACACGGTTCCACATTCAGAGACTTTTGACAGTACAGTGCAAAGAGGCTCACGGACAGTTTATAGCTTTCAATAAGTTCAGAATTGGCAATATCCAACAGACAGGATTCATAATAGAACAATGCCTGTGAAGGCAGTTGGTTGCTGCAATATTTTCTCAAGGGGGGGCCGTAGAACCATTTGTAACACGTCGTTTTAGCCTCAGCCTCAAAGGTGTTGTTATCAAATCGTAAAGTGTAGTTGGTTAAAGGCTTGACAGGTACGCCCGACGGCAACCATTGAGGAATGTTTTCCTCTGGTTGTGTAAGGAATGTTGCTGGTATTCTAATACGACGATTTGGCGGCAGTCTATCATCATTCGGTATGACTGACAGCGGGTAGTAAACAGAACCTCGAGCCCTACGGCCATATCCTTCATCCAAAGGTAGCGATAATACAAGACCGGGTGAGTAGGAATCAAATTTTATGTTCCTCAAAGCTTCTATCTCTTCTTCACTTTTTGCATACTGCCACAATCGCAGCTCGTCCAAGCATCCTGTCATATCATAATTTATTATCGGTTTAGTATCAAGAATGTAACGGCCAAGAACTACAGCTCCCGTGAGGGAAAAATGTTTTCCTGTTTGAATATTGTACTGAGTCGACGAGATAACAACACTTCCAGTATCTACGAACATTTGCAAGCGGCCGTCTCTGCTTCGCCACGTAAATGCCACGTGCGTCCATGAGCCAACGTCCAACCTGACTCTCGAGACGAGTTTGTCTTTCCTCCAATAAACATTGAATCCACTGTCATATACCAAAGCTAAGGTACCATCAGGCATAGGGACTGAGAGCAAAGCATGCCTTCCCATAACAGGATTGGAAATCTTTGAATGATTGCCTGGAACACATAACCGAGCTACATCTTTTCTTTCGGTAACTAAGCAAGCCCAGACCTCTAACGTTATCTCGGTGAAGAATGGCAGGGATGGTAGACCACCGAATATAAGTCTAGTGACTGACATATCAAGAGTGTAACTTGCTCCGGTAAAATAGGTTTCTTCTTTGCGTTGAAGGATACTTTCCTTATCTTGTACTTTTGATTTAATATCAATTAACCTGTCAATTTCATCTTGATTAACAAGAACCATTTTCTCCTTGCTTCCTGTCTTGATGTGCGAATTTCCTAAAAGTTTTGTTACTTGGGATCCCAAAAGTCCTAAAGTTCCGTTCAGTTTTGATCGCGGTGTTTCTATAGTAAATCCTATTTTTCCATTATAAAACAACATAATTACTTTCGTTTCTCCAGAAAACACAATATCAGCTATATTCAACGTAAGCCATCGATAACGCACACTTTCTCCTACTGATCTCCATTCTTGATATTTTTCCATAACCGTTGTTACTTTCTTTATGTTGTCCAAAATAGTAGCTTTAAGAACAGAACCGTTCGTAAAGCGGAACGACAAAGCTAGCGCAGAGGCTCTTATTGTGATCTCTTTGATCATTCTGCATGAAATCTTATTGTTACAAGGGACTTGAACGATCTGGATTTTCACCTGCCCTGTATTTAGCAGTGTAAAGGCGCCAGGAACAGAAAAATGATAGCTTAAACCTCCCGCCGTTGTAAAATGGGGATCGCCAAAGCCTACTCCAATACTGGCACCTGAGCCATTTCGATCTGCGAAATCGGTTGCTATGGAACAGTCAGATCCAGACCAGCCATAAGTACAAATACTGCATGGAGGAAAGGTCGTTCCATCTTCTCGAGTAGTGTTCCCGCTCCAATGAGGTTCACAATGACACGTTCCGTTAACAGGATCACAAAATCCATGCCCATTGCACACATTCCATAGGCCGCCCGGACACAAATTGGAACACGTATCACCCCAATACCCTTGTTCGCAGGCACATAGTACTTCTCCTGAAGCATTTGGAGCATTCACCGCACGGCCAAATATACACTGTACTTCACACTGGCTCCCGATCCAGGGAAACCACCTTTCAGGAAAATGGTGGCACAATTCTTTTGCCGGCCAGGTGTCTAATTCCAGTACAGAACGGCAGTAATCTGCATATAAAACCACAGCATAAACTGCCCAGCTCATCTTTCTTGAAATGGCGAGGTCATTGAGACACACCCTGTAGTAAAACTGAGCAACTTGAATTCCGAGGTCCTTACATCTGTCATAAAGAGAGCTGGAAAGTATCAAAGAAAAGCAATGCTGTTCTGCTTCTAGCTGTTCTGTCAGGTCTGATATTTTGTAATGAATGGAAGGAGTCGGAATGGCAGGAGTCGGAATGTCAGCATCAGAGAAGATCCAACGCGGTTCATGAAACTTCACCACATAAAGATGGCAACTAGAGACTAAGTCTTTCACTACCAACTGTTCTACTTGATTGAACTTCCAAAAGTGAAGAAGGTCAGGGTGCTTTTCAGAATTCACATTTATTCGCCAAGTTGTGCGGATTAAGTCTACATTGGTGGGTCTTTTCCAAATGCGTAGTTCATCAATCTCTCCAAAAAATGTGGAAGCAGGTGGAATATTTTGAACAAGCGATGATTGCCACTGACCCAAAGTCAATATTCCGCCATCGGGAAACACTTCATTATCAAACTGGACAATTCGAATGGACAAATGACCAAATGACGTAAAGTGATAAAACTGTAGTACACCAACAAAGCGCTTGTATACTAAAGCGATCTGATTCCATTTTCCAACTTCATTCATAGTTCCAGTATCAAAAACCTTTTTGCCATAGATAATCTTTATTGAGCGTTCATTGGTAACAGCAAAAGTTTTTTTGTGCGAAAAAGCCAAGATAACACCACCGAGTTCGTGTGCCTTGACAAGAAACTCTATAGTCAGAATATTATTTTGCGCCACGTACATTGGCTGCGAGCGCACAAAGCTGTCTTTAAACAGTAAACAGAAAACGCCTCCAGTTATAGAACGATATTCCTTGTAAGAAAAGTTATAAATGAATAAACTGTCGTTGAGAGCAACAGCTGCGCTTGAGGCTGTTTTGTTATAATAGTTCCCAATATTTGTTTCATTCATTCCTAAGCTATAATCTTCGCAATGACCAAGAAGGCCAGTGGAATTTTTACAGTATTTACGTGGTAATTGTATCTCCATCCCAAGACTTCGGTCAACACTAACAACAAGTTTGATTCCGTCAACACCATTGATACAATATGTGAAGATTGAGATACGGGTCATTGTAAAGTAAACTGACAGAAAAGTTGTGTGATTAACTCTAACAGGTTTTCCATCGAGCCAGACTAATGGCATTCTATTAGTGGTTGTTTTACGTGTCGATATCGGTGCTCGTATTGTCACTGTAACGTTCTTATATCTAAATGCAATTGCAGTTGTACATAAGGCCACGGATATATTATGATATTCACAAGGGGTTCGGCGGATTTGTAATAGAAAGTTGTTCAAGGTAGTTCGAATCAGATAAAACTCGCCGTAAGTGCGATGGAAAAAATGCACTCCAGAAAAAGTATTTAAAAACCCAAACTGACCAAGGGATGCAAAAAACACTGTTTTGGAAGTAAACTCGGCCATCGCAAACTCGCAGCTGAATCCATGCCACCCATCGGTGCAGCTGGAACAGTTCTGGTCCCCTCCCCAATTGGCCTCACATTTACATCGTCCATTTTCTCTTTCACATCGTCCATGACCGTTACAAGTGTTTAATGTGCCTCCAGGACAAAGATTAGAACAGTCTTTACCCCAGTAACCTTTATCACATACACATGTTTCGGGATTGTTGATATCTGCAGAACCAAACACACATCTACTGTCGCAATCATTACCAATCCAAAAAGGAAATGATCCATCACGAAACTTGTTACAGAGTTTCTGAGCAGGCCAGACGGATAGATTTAAAGCAGTTTGACAATAATCTGAGAATGAAATCACGGATGACAAAGCAGCACTTACGGTTCCTGTGCTAGAAATGTCTTTCAAACAGACAAGATATCTGAAATCGCGTACTGCAGATAAACGATTGCAATAGGAATTCAAAGGACCTTCATAGAACAGTTGAATACACTGTGATTCTGCCATTTTTTGTTTTTCCTTGCTGCGAAATACCAATTCAAATGACTTCCTGGAAGAGGTAAAATTTGTTTGAATGATTGCATCTGAGTACACCCACTGGGGCTTTCCCCAGGGTTTATGAGGAAGATAAATATGCTCATTGGCGACTAAATCAAACGCAATATTGCCTCCTCCTTCGATAAATTTCCACAAAGCTGACACATGCAAATAGGATGGAAGAACATTCATTTTCCAGTTTTGCTGAATCAATACAGGGTCAAATGCTTGTTTCCATAGACGAATCTCATCAATTAAACCTACAAATGAGACATTTGTACGAGATTCAGTGTCTCCAGGTGATGGGTCCCACTGGCCAAGTACAAAAATTCCGCCTGATCTAAATACGTCGGCAAGAATTGTAAACTTTCGTCTTTGGATTGTGCCGTCCACACCAAAATAGTAAAACTCCAATATCTTTGTTTTGTGATACCATACAATAGATACTTGACACCAAATACCAACCTCAGCCTTGACTTGAGTATCAAATTCTTCTGACCCATAGTTGATAACAATATTCTCATTAATAGTGACGGCAAAGGTAGTTTCAGCCACAAACGACAACACTGTTCCTCCTAATTGGTATGGTTTAAACAAAAATTCTAAAGTAATATCGCTTCCAAAAGGATATGCTTTGGTTAGAGGAAGTGTCGCTGCTCCAGTTTTGTTGAAAAACATTGCGTAGCTGTTTCCTACAGGAACTTCAGATTCGTGATATTGTTTGTAATCAAGAATAAACAAACTTTTGCTCTTAGTCACTTTAAAAGCCATCGAACGTTCTCTGTTAATGTAATGTTGTGTTGTATTCAGAAGGGGGGTCACTAGTCCAGCACTCGTCCCAAAGTCGTTTTGTGAGTCGCCATCACAAGATCCCAAAATTCCAACAGATTTGTAACAGTAGGATGTTTCGATGTTGAATTGAGAGCTAAGGTACTTACCGTTAACTCTTATATCAATAACAGCTACATTTTTCAAGACAACAACAAAGTGATTTTTAGAGTTTGGTCGCAGAAAGATATCACTGTGAGATGAACTTAGATTTGTTATCTGTCCAGTAAGACTAACCAACATGTTGTTCACCCAAATAACTGGACCTTGTTCATCCTCATAAGGTGCATGGAATACTAAAACATTTTCTGATATTTTGACAGCTATAGCATTAACGCACACATCCTGTAAATGGCATGGTACTTGACGAACTTGAACGGTAAAGTTTAAAGGTGACTTGATTAAATAGAACATTCCTACAGTAACGAAAGCAAAACTACAGCCGTCAAAGGTTGTATAATCAGCTCCGTGGGTACAGGTAGCGATTGCAGTTCTCCGATGAGGAAGAGATGCCACTGCAACTGAGCAATCAGATCCAGTCCACCCCGAAGCACACTGACTACAGTCATTCTTTCCATTCCAATTTGTGTTACATTGGCATTTTCCAGTTTTACGATCACATGTTCCATGATTGTTACAAGGCTTGGAAACGCCACCTGGACAGACTTGTGAACATTCGTCTCCCCAGTATCCTTGTTGACAAAGGCAAAAGTCGTTAGTGACTTTAACTCCAAACATACATCTCTTGTTGCATTTAAGACCAAACCATTCAGGAAAATCTTCACCGGGAAATTCGTTACATAGCGACTGAGCGGGCCAAGTAGCAAGGTTGTAGACAGATTGACAGTAATCTGCAAAAGCAACAATCACATCCAATGTTCTATAAAGCGATTCTGTCTGAGAAACGCTGTGCATGCATGACCTAAAGTAAAAATCAAATATTCCTTGTCCGAGATCGCGGCAGTTAGTGTTAAACAGTTTTGATCGAAAAATACCATCGCAAAATTTCTTTGCCGAAGTTTCAAGATCTTTATCCCTGAAAGTAAATGATGGTTTGGTTAAAAAGAAAGGTTCCTGTAGTCTTAGATTCGAGAGACGCCATTTAGGAAACCGCCACGGTTTTCTACCAAAGCGGAAGTTTAATCCGGCCACAACATCGCGTGCATAATATCCACCTCCCTCTGAGAAGATCCACATATGAGCTAAATCACTTGTTTTAGTGACACGTCTTTTCCAAGTCTCTAACATCACAGCCGGGTGAAAGAAGCGAGTCCAGATGCGAACTTCGTCAATGAAACCCACAAAGATGGTGTTTGGCTGAGTTCCCGTTCCATCTAGAGAAGGTTGCCATCCTGCTAATGCTAGCGTTCCTCCAGGAACAAAAATATCATCTCCAACCTTAATGTCGATCCTTTGTACCAAGCCGTCCGAGTTAAAATAATAAAACTGCAAGATTCCATTAGATTTCTTGAACACGATATTAATTTGACACCATGAATTTAATTCTGCCTGGATCATTGTATGGAAGACCTTGTTTCCAAACGAGATGCTGTAGTTTCCTCCTGCATTGCTAACAAAAAATGTTTTCACATTTGTGTACGAAAAAACTACCCCAAATTGTATCGTCTTCAGCATAATTTGGATTGTGACAAACTCGCCGCGGAATGCGCGAGAGATGGGAGAGGAAGCGACAGCAACGTGATCTAAAAAGAGTCCATAACCGGTGTTTGTATTTCGTTCTTCTGCTGTTGCATTGTAACTATAGTTGAACAATGAATTACATTCCTTAACTGTTAGTTTGTTTAACAAGTTTTTAATCTCTTCAGTGCTAGCATCCGAGTTTTGATTTGCTTGCCTTGTACCAAAATGATTTTTAGGCAAATGCCCGTCAGAACAAGATTCCGGTGGTATGTACTGTTCGATAAACTTTCTATTACACGATCCAATAAGTCCATAAGAATCCTTGCACAAGATACCCGACGCTTTAAAATTGATATTCAAGTAAAGGCCATACACTCTTATCTTTAAAACAAAGGAATTTGAGGAGCCTGTTATTAAGTATAAACCTGTCGACATTTTGACAATAGAGAACCCGTAGGTTGCTTGATCCAGTGTATTACCATCATCAATGTTAGCGATCTTATCATCCAGCCAAATAACAGCATTTTCACTTGTGCTATATGGTCCTCGCATTACTAATGAGTGAGAACCTTTACGCAAAGCCAGGGATCTGATGCAAGACGATTCTTTAAGGCAACCCACAAAACGTACTTGAATTACAACATCTACATGAACTGATTTCAACAGATAGTATTCTCCAGCAAGTCGCAAAAAGTAACTGACTCCATCTAGGGTGGTGACGTATCCATCTAAGAATAAACTACCAGTTCCACTCAGGCGAGAAGATGGAAGCTTAGATTCTGCAAGTGAACAGTCCTTTCCTATCCACATATCAGAGCACTTTGAGCAAGTGTCGTCGCCTCTCCAGTTTATTTCACAGTCACATAAACCGGTTTTTGAATGACATGATCCATGTTTATTACAGGTATTCTGACTCCCGCCCGGGCACGTGTTCGAGCAATTAGTACCATAGTAGCCTGGATCACACTCACATTCATCAATGTTCTGTTTGGATGCTTTACCAAAGATACATGGGATTGAGCAGTTCACGCCTATCCAATTTTGAAACGTTTGTCCTGGAAACTGATTGCACAAAGTCCTTGCTGGCCAGTAATTCAAATTTAGCGATGCCATACAGTAATCAGCAACAGCTATTACAACATCCATGGATTGAGATACGATTCCACTTGAAACAATTGCATCAACACAAACGCTGTAGTAAAAGCTCAGAGTAACATTAACACTTCCTAGTTTGGAACAGGCTTTGTAAATAGGACCTGTAAAAAGAAGCTTGAGGCATTCTTTCCTTGCAGTTGTTTTAAGAATATCGTTCTTTTTTACTTGCTTTGACTTAACGTTGACTTTTATGGGAGCGTCCGAAAAAATCCATTTTGGCGCTTTTAGGGGATACTTAGGAAACATGAAATGGTTATCATTTATCAAATCGAAGACAGTGGTTCCCTCTCCTTCATCAAATTTCCAAAGTCCTGTTAGTGAAGGAATTTCTGGTTGTATATTTGTTCCCCAGGCTTGTTTAACCATTGCATAATCATGCATTTTTTTCCAAACCCTCATCTCGTCCACATTTCCTCGAAACACACTGTTTGGCTGTATTGTTTGGGTTCCAGATGGCGGTTGCCAGAGTCCAATAGCTAACGTTCCCACGCCGCTAAAGGGAAAAGTCTTAAGAACAAATGCTTTTGATTTGACAAGTCCACTTGAACTTACCAAGTACACAAACATCTTCAGTTTGGAGCGAACAACAACAACCGAAATCTGGTTCCATTTATCTGCTTCTGTCGGCATTCCAGTTTCGTATATTTGCATCCCTATTACAACTTTAACCGTTATCTCGTTAGATATGTAGAAGGCCTCGTTTGAGGTGTACGAAAGAATGGGCCCGCCACAAATTCTAGGATTGCATGATTTTACCAAAAATTCCACTGTAACTGCGTCAGAGTCAAACACGTTAAGTACAGCGTTCGAAGCAATCACTGAGAAGTTAAAGAACAGAGTATGTCCTCCTCCGTATACAACTCGTGTTTCTTTTCTTTCCTCATTAATTACAATTACCGAAGAATCGTCTTTTGTTGAAACAGATAGCTTTTTCTTAATGTACTCATCTAAGTTTCCGTTAACAACTTCACCGGTCGTAATCCCACCAAGTATCGTAACACTATCCTGTGTTGAGATGGACGATCCGTTTTCCTGAGTGATGTTTTGACCTGGTGTTACCTTTACTGCACAGGATCCACACAAACCATCTATTTTTTGGCAAAATTCATCCGTTATTATGGATTCTAAAATTACGTATCGATCATAGAAGGATGCTTTGATTGAGAGGTAGTCTGATGCTGTTAGTCTATACGTTGATGAGGAGACTGGCCAAACGGATACATTTAAGATACGCATGGATTCTGTGCGCTCGTTGACGGAATTAAACAGTTTACCATCGACATGAACGACTGGGTTTTCATTTTTCTCGTAAGGTGCATGTAAACTGATGTGCAAGTTTCGAATTTTAATCCCAAAAGCATTAATACACACTGAACTTCCTTGGCAAGGAATCTGTCTTATTTGTGCTTGAACATTTGTTGAATTGATCATGACAAACTCACCAACAGCGCCAAAGGAGAAAAATGATCCATCAAAGCCTGCTACATGTCCATTTTCGGTAACAGAACATACTTTGCCAGCTGACGTTTCGTTCTCGCTCTTTTCAACGTATGCAACCGAGCAAAAACGACCAAACCAACCTTCGCTGCATTTGGAGCATTCACTGTTTCCGTTCCAGCTTGGGTCACAGGTACATTTCCCCGTTTTTACATCGCACTCTCCATGGAAATCACATGGGTTATCAGCTCCGCCAGGACATTCCTTTATCAGTGTCAAAATAATATCAAAAATATTGGTCATTTTTTAATATACGGTCACTCTTGAACAAAGTAACAATCTAAAAACGGTTAACTAAGGAAAACTAGGAAAAACTTAAAAGATTGATTGACATCATTGTCGAAGTAAATAAAATCTTTTGTGTTAGTGCTAAGTCGATTGATAGCTAAACTCAACACTCAACTGAACTCTGTGTGAGCCAAAGATTTTATTTTCTGTTCCCTTCCCCCTCTGTAATTTTTAGCCTTTTTTATTTGCTTACTTTACAAGTTTATCATAAATCAAAAAGTTTTTATCTATTTCAAAGATCTTCTTTTAAACCATTTGATTTATTAACCGTAGTCCCATTGACACACACTATCATTTACTAACTCATAATTGTTCACAAATTATCTTATATGTTTATACCCTCTGTTTGCCTGAAAACCCCTGTTAAAAAAAACGCCTGAAAGATCCTAATAACTAAAGGTACATATAGTTCTTTTTTAATGACTGATTACCACTATACCCCCTACACTGCAAAATCTCATTCAAAGTGAACCTCCTGATAAAATCCTATGGTACGGTTATTAAATGTTTACAAAATAAATCATGAGTGCAAAAATCGCTGTCCAATTTTAATGCAAATGATCACACTTTAACTTCTTGTTTATTTAAGAAATTGCTCACTACATAATTTATTAGTGGGCTGGGAACTTAAATGGCCACGAGAGACTGGACATATTCCTTGGGTAAACAGCTTCAGAGTCGAAATTGAACAAAGGGGACACGCGAACTTTCTTTTCTGACTAATATGATTAGTAATTTCTCGCATATTACGAGAAGCGATTTCCCCCCTCAGTCTCACAATTTCTTTCTTGTTTCAATACCTGAGTTAAATTTGTTACTATTAGTGTTGATTCATAAAGATGAAATGCGGATTCATCGAATCAAGCAATTTCGTCTATCCAAACGAGTTACCCAGGCCTGCGTAATCATTTAAGTACCTAGCATTTTTCCTCGTCTTTCTTCTGGACAAAGTGGGATACAGTTAATGCAATTGGAAGTATACATGAGAAAACAAAATAATATTAATCCAATCATACACACCCTAAAACATACACCTTTTGGATATCCCTACAACTATTTGATGAATTTAATACATCAATACTATATAAGAATAAGTTAAAATTCCCTTACCTTAGAACAATCTTGTCCCCAGTATCCAGTGTCACACTGGCAGTTGTCATTTATGAATTGCCCAAACACACACATACTTGAGCAATTTTTTCCAACCCAGTCATTGAAACGTCCATCTGGAAGAAGGCTGCATAGTTTTCTCCCTGGTAGTGTTGACAGATTTCTTGCTGCTTGACATTCATATGCCATGGCGAATGTAGAACCCATGGCAGACTCCAGTGAGCCAGAGGCTATAACGTCCGAGATACAAGACTGATAGTAAAAGCTAGTGTCACCTATTGCACCTCGACAAGTAGAATACAATGGACCCTTCGAAATCAAATCAGAACATAACTTCTCTGTCTTGTTCTTGAAAGTGTCGTTGCGTACAGCATCAGCTGAAATATCTCCCAGTGAGACGTTGACACTTGAAGGCTGCCATTCTGGGCATCTCCAAGGTGGTCGAGCGAGGAAAACATCAACTGACCCGATCGATGAATGAACAACATAACCGTGACCTTCATTAAATTTCCACAATGCTGCGATACCAGGTGCGTTTACTTGAACGTTGACTCGCCAGCTTTCTTGAACCATTATAGGATCAAAGCGCTTGTTCCAGATACTAAGTTCATCAATCCATCCAGTAAATCCAGGTATCGTTTGAGATACTTGCGTCACCTGGTAAAGTGCAATCGCTAGGGTTCCAGTATAAGGGAACGCTCCTTCACCTATGTTAATAACTCGCATATGAACACGTCCCAACCAGTTTGTAAGGTAGAGCTGTATCAAGCCAGAGATTCTTCTATAAACCAAAGTCATGTGATTCCACTTTTCTTTCTCCATAAATAAGCCGGTATCAAATACTTTAAGGCCAAAGTGGATCTTGATTGTTTCTTCAATTATAAGTGCAAACGTTTTATTACCAGCAAAAGAAATGACAGTTCCTCCAGAGTGATTACCAAGTTTTTCCTTCACAAAAAACTGGATAGAAAGATAATTTCCAAACAGAATGCTTGAGAGGGAAGGAAACACCATATACGTTTCGTTGAAGAAGAGGCAGCTTCCTCCTCCCATGATACTAAGTGGTTCTTTGGAAAGCTTCAATACTTTTGAAAACAGACTTTTGTTCTTTGGCACATGCCATTGCTTAATGTAAGTGTTGACAATTTCTTGCGTAATTTCTGATGCTTGGAATGAATCCATTAAACCACTGGTACACTTCGAGGGATCGATAAGAGTCACGCTCCCTTTTTCCCGGCAGCCTCCAAGTAAGCCACAAGAATCATTACACAGAGATCTATCCATACTTAATTGGACATCAAGTGAGACGCCACGATGATTAATTACAAGGCTAAAACCCATGGGACCAGTGACAAGATAAGAGTGTTCTGAAGCTCTCGAAAACCTAAATCCTGAATTGCCGAAAAGTTTTGCTTCCCGTGAGCTCACTTGTTTATCATCTATCAACACAATCAAATTGCTTACCATACCGATACTGCTATGGATAGATAGCACATTCGATCCCACACGGACAACTGCACAACGTAATCTAACTGATCCACCTTGCTGAACTTGACGAACTTGAATGCTTACATCAATGCGTCGTGAGGAAAATGCTGTAAACTCCCCAGTTCCCTGAAAAACTATCTTGGCTCCGTCAAAAGTAAGGTAGTGGCCACTTCCGGAAATAGAAATTACCCCACGTTTATACTGCGATGGTGAAGAAACCGCCAAAGAACAATCTGCTCCAACGAAGCCTTTAGTACATTTAGAACAGTCATCGTTTCCCCTCCATCTTTGGTTGCACTCGCAAAGGCCAGTTTGAGGTGAACAAATTCCTTTACCATTGCAGACTCTAGATGGACCACCAACACAAGAATATTCACAGTTCTGCCCCCAAAAGCCACTATTACAAACACAACTGCCATCCTTAGTTGGGTGTGGGCGTCCATAAACACACTGCACTAAACAATGTGGTCCTGTATAGGGGACTAACTCGGACTTTGCAAAAATCTTATCATGGCATAACTTTTGTGCTGGCCAATAACTCTTCTTCATTACGATTTGACACGAGTCTGAAAATGAAATCACGACTTGAACTCCAGCATAAACAGTATTTTGTGAGGCTATTACTCTTAGACAAGCCCTGAAAAAATAATTAAAGCTTCCTGTACCCATGAGTGAGCATGAACGGCTGACATACGATTTCAAGATATTTTGAGAACACCATTCGTTAGCCGCGTTCTTGAGTGTTACTGTTGGAAAAGCTATGGTTGAGCTAATAGATACAGTGTTTATGTCGGCTGTGCTATAAACCCAGATAGGAGAGTTTGGATCTGAAGTGATATACAATGCCACGTTTGATACACGATCGTGGATAGTTGTGCCAGCTCCCTCATTGAACTTCCACAGAACAGCAATGTGTGGGGCATAACTTTGAACATTCACTTTCCAGTTGCGTTTAACTGAACTGATATCGAAATCACGGTTCCAGATACGTACCTCATCTATATAACCATGAAAACCTCTTGTTTTTGCTTTTGGGATATCCTCAGCACTCGGAATCCATTGCGCGATTGCGATAGCTCCACCTTTTTTAAAAAGATTTGAAGCGATTTTTTTTGTTCTGATGTTAACCTTCCCTACAGAATTAATATGAAAAACATAAAGTGCCCCCGTAGCACGGTGATAAACAAGAGTTATTTGGTTCCATTCAATTAAGTCTGGAATCAGTCCGGTGTCCCAGACGTTTGGACCATCGAATACTTTTATCCGTTCTTCTACGAACACCATAAACGTCGTAAACTCACTGTATGTGAATAGCGTTCCTGATGTTTCACCTCTTTTAAACTTGAATAGCATTTCAATACTGACATGGCTACCCTTGAATATGTCTGGGAGGAGATCGGATGACACACCAACACCACTAAAAAGAAGTGCGTACTCTGCGCCAGTAGGAATGGGTTTCTCTTCGTACATTTTAAACTTACGTTGAAACAAACTTTGTTCTTCAGGCACTCTCCATTGTATTGTCATTGACTCTTGCCCCCCAAATTGCATATCATTGTTGATGTTATTATCACAACTACCACAAGCACTAGAGGACGTGTTGCATAAATCACTCGTCATATTTGTCACAAAAGAAAGTTCGCGTGCCGTAACACGTAGAAAAATGGTTATTCCAAGATCCATGTTTGTTATTGAGTATGTGGCAGATGTGGACTGTTTGATAATAATTTTAGTTGGTAACACCATTTGCACAGATGGAATGGTAACTAACTTTTCATTGAACCAAACTCTAGGGAGTTCACCATTTATGTAAGGCGCATGGAATTCAAGCTTTGTCAAACCATGAAACAGAAATGCAACTGAATTCAAACATCTTGCTTTTCCGTCATAGCAAGAGACCTGCCGTATCTGAAAGTCGAACTGTGGATGACTGATCATTTTGAACTCACCTAGTCCAAAAAAGTTGAACTGTGCTCCATCAAATGTTTGGAAATGGCCACCAGTAAAACCAGAACAAGTTGGTTCTCTTGTTATAGTTACAGCGATGGAACAGTCAGCTCCACTCCAGCCGGGTGAACACGCACTGCATTCCTTGTTTCCTTTCCAATTCGAACTGCATCTACACTCCCCTCTAACGACGTCACATAGTCCATTGTTGTTACAAGGGCGAGTCACTCCACCGGGACACTCCTTATCGCACTCTGCTCCCCAGTATCCATGAAGACAGACACATTTGGTTTTGTTGTATGTATCAGCGTGACCGAAAATACATTTTTGTTCACAAGTTGGTCCTATCCAAGGAGAATTCAAAACTTCATGACACATGTGACGTATGGGAAAAACAGGAAATTTGCTTCTCCTTTCACAGTAACTTGAAAACGTTGAAAGAACAAGGTATGCTGAGCTATTATCTCCTGAAGTCAGAACATCTTCCAAGCACATGAGATAGTAAAACTGTAGTGCGACCGCACTGGTGTGATTTTTGCAATTGGCTTGAACAACATTGTCGTACAGTAACCTTGAGCAAATTTGGTCGGCCAAGCGTTGCTGGATGGAATTGTATGTTTTAGGATTGGGAAGTTCCAAATCAAGAGGTGGATCTTGACTATAATACGAAAATTGCCAGGACGGTCTTCTACTTACAACAGAAGAAAGATAAATAACTTCTCCATCTTCAAAAGCGTTTTTGGCTGCAAGTCCTTCTCCTTCGTCAAAAAGCCAAAGTGATGTTTGATACTCAGTGTTCAACGAAACGCGCTTTGAAAAACTTTGCATAACAGTAACGTCATCTAAGGCTGTCCTCCACATTCGGATGTTGTCAATATTCCCAATAAATGGCAATAGTGGAAGACCGTCAACTTGATACTGTGTTACATGCCACTGCCCAAGCCATAAAGTTCCACCTGGGAGTAAAACATTTTTACCTACAAAGAACTTTCGTGTGACCATGTTATTACCACTATTAGAATGATGGTAGATTAGAACTCCTTGGGTGCGAAGATACACAAAGCTCAATTGGTACCATTTGTTGATAAGCAATGAATGTTTCGTATCATACTTACTCCCAGAAACATATATCGTTAATGTTAAACCATTAACCACCGCAAAAGTAGTTGTTGTTGAATAAGATAAAATAGTTCCTCCTACAGCACCCACTTTGACGAAAATCTGCCATGTCAGGTCCGTATCAGCGATAATGCTCTTACTATTGATATTTGCTGATGCCACTGTTCCGTTAAATGAAAGGCAGAAACCAGCAGAGGTAATTTCTCGTCTTTCCATGTAGTTGTTTACCTCATATTTAAACATTGAATCAATGGCGTTTACCCTATAAAGCCTGCCAAGCTGCCTCTTGATGTTCTCTTGTGTCAGAGTTACGTTCGTCATTTCATTTCCATCCACAGTCAAGAAATCATTTCCGGTATCAACGTCACACGAACTACAGAGTCCACTCGAAGTTCGACACAACACAGCCTTTGTAGCCAATGCAAAAGAAATTTTGCGCTTCCAAAGCCTGATAGTGATAGAAGCGAATATTTGACGTTCATTTAAACTGGTTACAATCATATAACTTTCAGGCGAAACTTGCGAAAAGTTGCCATCATACCAATAAATTTGTTTTAGATAAGTCCTTGTTCCATTTACCCATATCAAAGGTGCCCCATTCGATTCGTATGGAGCTCGTAAAGTAACAACAGAGCTTCCTGCTTTAACGGCAATTGCTGAAATACAAAACGTAGATTTCGTACATGGTGTCTGCCGCACTTGTACAGCAAAGTTTGGTGTATTGAGGGCGTAGAATTCCCCGTATGTATTGAATGTGTAGCTGGCTCCATCAAACGTGGTGTAATGAGCTGTTCCAAACGCTTGACAAAATGATTTTGTAGTCTGGTTAGCCAATTGTGTGACTGCAACTGAGCAATCCTTTCCAATCCATCCAGATGAACATAAACTACAGTCAGATGAAGAATTAAAATTTACTGGACAAACACATTTTCCCGAAGCTGTGCTACAAGTTGATACTCCATTGCACTGATTTTTGTATCCGCCGGGACACTCTTTACTACAGTTTTTGCCGTAAAACCCACCCATGCACTTGCATTTTTTATCCGCACTAGATTCACCAAAGGCACAGTTGCTTTCACAGTTTTTACCGATCCAGTCGGGGAAATTAGCAGTTGGCAAAGCGTTACAAAGATGTTGTGCATCCCAAGTTGGAGATGCTGCAAGATTTTGACAATAATCAGCTAGAGCCAGTAGAGGCCAGTATCCTTGTGTAGTTTGTTTCGACACTTTTATGGCATGAAAACAAGCGGTGTAATAATACCAGAATGACGCACGAGTAAGTAGATAGCACGATTTGAAAGGGGAACCAAATATTAATTTCATACAAGTACTTTCAACCTCTGTTTTGTTTAAAGTTTTTTCGAGTTGGTAGTTGTATAATTCATTAACACTTAAAGGTAGTGACATCATAGCAGTAGAAACAAACCATGATGGCTTTGTCCAAAGGAGAGATGAAAAAAAGATATGAGCTGTTGACACACAGTCATGAGCAATTGTTCCTTGACCTTCGTTAAATTTCCATAGACTGGCAAGATTGGCCTCTTCGCAACCAACATTTCTCTTGAAATTTTTGCTTAATGAAAATGGATCAAGCTTTGTATTCCAAATTCGCAACTCGTCAATTTCACCTATAAATGGCTGATCTGCCAATGAACCTCGGCCAGCAGGAGAGGACATCCAGTAGCCAAGTGCAAGTACCCCTCCGGGCTCAAAAATATTCAAATCAGCAGCTACTGGAAAATTCCGACTTCGAACATTCCCCTCGGACGTAAAATGGAAAAACTGAATGATTCGTGATGTTTTTGACCATACAATTGCAATCTGATTCCATTTGTCTGTTTCAAGAACTGCTAGAGTGTCTAACATAGTCTCCTCAAAGTGCAGCTTGATTGTTCCGGAGAAGCTGATAGCAAATGTTCCTTGGGCAGCATATGAGAATAGAGTCCCGGCATCGCCTTTAATACGAACCAGGATTTCAATAGTGATGTCTGACGCTGAAAAACTGTAGATTTCTTTCGTTTCTGCACCAGTATTATTAAAGAATAGGGCATATCCTTCTCCAAACCTTGCTTTCTGTCTGTGATGTGGATCGAAAACTTGTTCAAACAAACTTTTTATTGGATTTACAGACCAAGAGGGACCAAAATCATTGTGAATGTACGCTTGCGAAACATTACTCCACGTAATATTTCCACAATTGCGACAGTTCAGGTCATCAAGCACATCAAAGTTACAATTACCCCACATACCAAAGCTATTGATACAGTAACGGTCATTTAACATTGTCATTGTTAAATCCATAAATTGATCGTACATTCGGATGCTAAGTTCAGTTCCAAAGCTACAGTTTAGGAAGTACCGCAAACGAGACAAACGCTGAAGAGTAACTGTGTGTTTGCGATTGCTTTCCACCATTGATGATCTTCGTGTTCTTTTAGAAACAATTTCTCCAATCTTAATTTTTAAGCTTGAAGTCAAATTACCGTTGACAAAGACTAAAGGACTGGCACTAGTTGTGGAACGCGATTGAACCACAATGTATTCTTGTTTAAGCCTAAATGCTATAGCACTGAAACAGGAACTTCTTGCAAAGCAACTGGTCATTCTTACTTGAACTTCAAAGTCTATAGATGGTACTTTCAGCAGAGTGTAGTCACTGCTACCAACTAAGTGGTACCCAGTCCCATCAAGTGAGACAATGAATCCTTGGCCAAAGGCAGTAGACGTTCTATTGTTTGGAGTCTGAACGATGACGGAACAATCAGTGCCGTACCAACCTGGTGAACATACGTCGCAGATTCTGCTGCCTCGCCAATTAGGGTCACACGAACAACTCCCTGTAGTCTTGTTACACAACCCATGGCCAAAACATGGATTTGAAGCTCCCCCAGGACATTCAAATTGACACGCCATCCCCCAATAGCCATCATTGCATTCACAATTCAGTTCGTTTTTCTAAAACAACAAAGAAATACTATTAATAGGTCTTAAGACACATCTACTTGGTTTAAGGGCCCCAGCAATTCAATGCCACGGGGCTGAATTGGTAGAGGGCTGGGATTGTGACAATGGTATTGAACTGGCTGGCCCAGTCAGTCCTGATGCAACAAGATTGTCTGGTAGAGTTCCTGATGTTACGCTGAGTCCCTCGGCCTGTCGCCTCTACGCAGCATCGTGACCAAAAAAACCTGGACCCGGTCCCTGCCATGTCGAAGCCCGGAAGGCGCACGTAGTGCTGCGTGACCAGGCCAACTGAAGCCTGCATCGGATCCCGTGACTTTTGCGGTGTGAGAACATCATGAAGCCCAACAAGTTTTACCGGGCACACATTTTTGGAATGCACCAAGGTTCGCAAATCATTGAGGGACAGTTTACCTGTGTCGCTGCCATTTTTTTGGCAGTGCTATTTCTGTCTCGATCTTTCGCAAGCAAGCAACCAGCATGGCGACGCGTCCATGCTTCAATTCAGCCGCTCGCTTGAAGCGGAACCTCGGCGACGGGAAGGGATTGGAAAGCTGAGCCATTTCAACAGGTTGGAAAGCCTGGCGAGCCATTGTACAGCTGCAGTTATTGACCCATTAAGAAATATACAGATTATATATGTTATGAATGAATTATAGATTATTTTTTTTTTTGATATAAATATATGTC
>JAPEIX020031815.1:0-12097 GCA_026122405.2 Zoanthus sansibaricus
TCTTCTTCTTCGCTCTCACTTGTGTCTGACAAAGTTTGGTTTACTTCATCTTCTTCTTCATGCTGACTTACTAGCAGCTGACTACGTGCTCGAAAGCCATCGATAATTCGCTCCATAGTAATCTGGTTCAATTTTTGGAAAAAAATATTATTAACTTTATATTAATTCAGCCACCTCCTGTATTGTTTAGCACGTGGCACAAACAATGGCGCACCTTACCTTAGTTACAACTAAATTATTCTTAATGAAGTGACAACAAAACCAGGACTGTTTGCTTTAATACGTAAAGAAAAAATCTCAACTTGTCTGAGATGTTAAAGCCGTTGCAGACGAGGTTGCTACACCTGTAACACGAACAATTTGTGTGAACTAAGAATGTGCTACCATACGTAACTTAAACATTTCATTTAAATCTCGTTTGTTTAGAGTTATTGCACTTTTAAAATAAGTTGAACATTGATAGATCACAAACATTTGATCTGATAGTATTCAAAACCAGCAGGGAGGCTTTGTATTTTATTCTACAGTAAATGCACGTCTTTCAACCGCTCAAAAAGTTTAGAATTATTCCTTTTTCTCATTTTCGTAAAATCTTTGAAAAATTGCTACAAATAGTAGTGGTTAACTGCCGTCTGTGAAGGAAAAGAGCCCTGACGAGCAGAACAAAGGAATTGTCTGAGGAGGATGTTCTCTAGATAAAACACGTGGTGGGGACAACATCAAAATAAAATAACTTCTGAAATTAAGATAATAACAAGTGTATCTCGTAAATTTTATTCTGAAAATTGCTTACCACAGTGGGTGGACTGGTGTAAAGCTTTCGCTCTTGGGGCAATGTTTCTTCATTATTAACTGGTTCAGAAAAGGCCCGGTGTCTATGAAGAGGTTCAGTACTAGATGACCCCACAACAAGTCTTTCCTCTAATTAATAAACATTGTAAAATGAATTTAATGCAGCTCAATAAATGTAAAGAACAAATTACATGACATAACTGACGGCCACTACCAATGTTGTACTTCTTATAATAGTCGTCATAGTAAGATGCTTTTTTAAAAAGTGACGTAGTTCAAAGACAAAATGACCACCCTCCGTTTTATGATTTATTTTTTGTCCAAACACTAGCAGTTTTTGCCCAACTCATCGTGAACGTGAACCGGCAAAGTTTGACAAAACAAACTAGGTGCAGTATAGTAGTGCCGTCATCAAAATAACACACAAACGCTGTCGAGAAAAGACTAACTGCAGTTTTTAGTATTAAATAAAATGGTGTTTCCTAATTAGTCTCAGCTGTTTTATGAACAAAACTTCTAAAAATACAAAGCTATGAAGACGTTGGCACGTGAAGTCTACGTTTACAGTGTAAATGGAAGCCTAGCGGGACACAAATACAACGCTTCAACGAACTTTAAAGGAAGCTAGTTAGGCATGCGATTCAGACACTTCTTGATTGATTATCATGTACGTAAAATTTGTAAGAAGATAACGTTATCAAGCTTTAGCCCTCGTGTTTCATGTCAGTTGAACGAATGAGATAAAAGTGTATGTGTGTGGGGGGAGGGGGAGAGGGAATTGGCCCCCACTCATTGAGGAGGTGTTAAGAGCTAAAGCGTAGAGCTTGTGATACGCCTTTGGAAATATAAATACAAGCACAGATGACTAAGTACTTAACTACTATAAAAATTGGCTCTTTCGACCGTTTTAGTGGGCGCCATAACTATAAATAATGGTGAGCCTGAGGGCTAATTAGCTAAAAATGTACCTTGGTTGTGTTTCTTCAGCATTTGTTGATTCAACTGAAGTTGCTGATGGAACAACTGATCCTCCTGTCTCTTGAGACGAATGATTGCATCATTCAGTTGTTGGTCCAGACGAGAGTTCTCCTCCTGTAATTCCCTTATGTGGTCTGTCAGTGCATTGATTTCCTTTGTTTTCTCTGCAAAGATTTCTTCGTCACTTGCCAAGTCTTCCTTATACTGTTACACAAGAGAAAGTGGATCCCAATCAGGAAGTTAAACATTTTTAGGCAGTAAATCAACAAACAACTACATTCCGAAAGCCCGCAAACGTATTTGTTCAATGTACGAGTATCGATCAAATGTACTTCTTCTTAAAAACTTGATTTCATCAAATCTTCAAACGAAAGTATCGCCATATATAGTAAAATCTTTGTCGACGGTGTTTTTCTTTCATTTTCATAGATATAATTTCATTGGCTTTTACATAAATTTCTATTAGTTCCCTGTCCTTTTACTCAATGCATTGTCCAAATATTTTCGAGCAGATCTTTTAGTGTTTTGCTGCTAGAACAAAATTACTTTTTTTTCCTGACCTAATTACAAAGTCTTCCTGACTACAAACTACGGACTTTTAAATTCTCCAGCAAAAAAATTAAATTATTTCAAAAATAATGGAAAAAATCTGCGACTTGATCCATTCACTACTGTATTTAGTAATGTAACCCAACAAACCAAATTTTGACCGACCTTTAGTAACTCTCTCTTAAACTTTCGCCTTTGGAATAAAAGACACAAAAGAATACAGTTGATAGCACGTTAAAATGAAGGTTAACAGTTGAGAGTCCATTATGGCAAGTCACACACATTTTCTGTTTGAAAAACTCTCTCAAGTATAAGAGACAGAAAACACAAAGCCGTGTGTGGCTTCCTCTTGTTCCCCATTGGAGGATAGAAAGAGTTGAACTCATGAATGTATTGCATTTCTATGTGAATAATGCACCTTATACCTTGTTCAGACTCTGCTTCAACTGTTCAATGACATCACACCGACTCTCTTTGTTGCTAGCTGGAGCTGATACGGATTTACCCTTGATTTGTTCAAGAGATTTGAGCCAACGTTCGTAATGACTTGATTGACTGTTAGTCATAGCACCTGTCGAGTATAGACTTTTCAACTGCACAGCCGCTGATAGAGCACTTTTTTTGTACATCTCACAAGAGCTTCGACAACTGAAAATAAAAATTAAGTTTCTTGGCATAATAGGCAAAAATATATCTAATTTGTAAAGACAAGGGCTGTTGTTTTCAAATTTTCAAAAAATAGATGATTTCTGTGATATTGATGAAGCTCTAATTATATTGAGATTTAGTTTTTACCATAGTTATATACATAACAAGCAGGACGCCGTTATACATGTGTATTTTCCACCTTTGCTGAAGAAAGCAACAGTAGAAGCCGAAAGTCCAAATATATAGATTTTTAGCAGTGTTAAGTTTAACCTCTTTTTATTAGCAATTCTCTCAAATTTGTTTAAAGAAATGCATAGCCTCAACTTGGGAGAATTCGACAATACAAAGTTCTGGGACTGAAAGGGTTAATCGAGTTTGTACCAAGGATTTTCAAACTGACGGTTCGGACTGTAGTAATTTGTCAGAGTGAATGCCAGCACGTATCTATTTCTAAAACTGTTTCTGTAGAAACACCAACGCAGCATTCTATTTGTGAGTTTGTATATCAACATCATAATAAATTATTTTCGCGATTATGTAAGCAGTTAAAATTAAAAATAAAAGAGAGAAGCCATGCCTGTAAAAAAATCCAGCTATGGCTGGATTCAAACTCAAAAGAATACTCAGCTAGAGATTAACAACTAACAACTGTTGTCCATAATTACTCCGTAAGTAGCAGCGTGTTTCATGGCTCTGCTCTGATGCAACTGACCATCTGTTGACCAAGTTAGCCATTGAATTTATTACAACACAACAATGACTAAAATTAAAATTATCTTACAACCAAAAAATCACTAAAATATAACAATGGCCATTGAATTTATTACAATGCAACAATGACTAAGATATAAAATAATCCATTAAAAATTAACTTACAACAAAACAATGATTTTACAACAATACTCTGATGGTTTGTAACTGTTACCTGTTCAACTCCTCTTCGAGGAGTCGGATACGATCTGGGTTGAGACTTTCAGCAGCAGTACTCACAGTTGAACCACGATGTCTCTGGAGTTCCTCTCTAAGAGCCTGACCACGAGAAAATGTTCGAATTATCGCTCGAGGAGTTCTTATAATCTAAAGAATTACTTACAGGAGCTTCAAGTATTAAGTATTGAGCATTAAGGCGCTGTTACACTAAGCATTTTTTTTTTGCAACTTGTCTCGCAATCCCACTGCTACACTTCGCAATTTTCTCAACAACTTGTAATTTTTTTTTGGCAGGGAGGGATTATTTGGAAAGAAATTCAAGAAGAAAACAAAACAAAAAGTGCATGTGCTGTTAGAGAAAGTGTCTCAAAAACTGGGAGGAAAGTTGCTGAAGGGTGATGCACAGTGCAGTGGCACTGCAAGTTACTGCAATGCATAACATAGACCCAAGTTCTAACAAAAAAGTCGCGAGACAGCCTCTGTTACACTGCAATTTTCTCAGCAACCTGTCTCGCAACGCTGGAAGATTGCATAGTGTAACAGCGCCTTTACCCGATACGCTTCAGTTGAACCAACGACATTATGAAAAAACTTCGGACAAAAAGGTATTGCTGTATTATTCTAGCTACTTAGGGCGACGTGAAAACATTTTAAAGTAAATCTACTTAGATTATTCCCGTCAAGTACAATCATCCTCTGTAATTTCTATTAAGCATTTTCACGTCATATGCAACCTTAATTTTCCAAATTCTTACATACAGGTTATTGTTTGTGACTATTTAAAAGACTACATTATATTATGGGGAAAGTAATCTTAATTAGTGAAAGATGCTGGCATCTCGAGCCTTCGCCCTGTTTCAGAGTATTTGAAAAGATTAATTGCCCCAACAAAGAAAGCGCTCATATTTGAAAAACGCAGCTGCTTGTACTATTAACGGCAATTATAATAACAGTTTTTACTTCAAGTCGTCCAAAGTCTGTGGCAATTAATACTCATCGTTAAAGACTAATCGGTAACGTTAAAACATGCATTCAAAATTTGATGAAACTAAAAATGTGTATCACAATTCACCCTCTGTAAGCTCTTTTTTCAGTGCATAGTGTAAGGAGGAGTTCTTCCCAAAATATTTAAGATTTAAGCTTGGTTATTTTGTTTTTAATCGCTAACACTTACATGAATTACTAAAGAGAAATAGCTAGTACATCTGTGTCTAATGCATGCAGTAATAGCCTATTTCCATGACTTTCCACAATTTAAAACGAAATTGTTATGTGTTCAAGTAATTATCTAGTACACCTACTTGAATTTCATTTTGCATCTCAACTAGTCTGGCATTCTGTGGATCTCTGTTTATAACAGGTTTATTGCGGATATTCCTTGCCTGAAGAAGAAATAAAACTTATTTGAGATAACAAGCCAATCTTACCAAACTTTATATACTACGCTAAATTCTAGTGCTTTAAAATCTGGGCTGAGTATTAACTTATTTATGCAAGTAAGTAAATTCATTTAACAGCTTATTGCCTTTTTCAAGCCAGCACTTATTTCCAGTTTTTTGAAGCTCGGCGCAACTACTCCTGGACAGGATATTCATTTGACAATGGTTACCCCTGGAAGAAGATGGAACTAGGTGTTGTCTACCACCCTCGTGAGAATGGAACTCTGAGTCACTTAGTCACATCACTAAGTTGTAGTCGTTTGCAGCCAAGGTTTGAACCTGGGTCCTGGAAGAGAGGGATCTTAGCCAGCTGATCCATGATGCACGAGTTTTATTGCTTGCATGATGCGTCACAAGACCAATGTGTTTGTTATGATGTCATGATGCATGAAATTATAAGAAATAAGCGTATGATTTATAAATTAGATCCCCATTTTACCACCCTGTTCCTAATATGAACAAGTTTAAAATTAACAAGTTATAAAAATAAGTAGGCTCATTGAGCCGTAGGTACAATTTCAGATGGGCTTAATACAATGTCGAAGAAAAAAATGCAGACAATTAACTGTTCACTAAAATTCTGCTAATGTCGAATCAATAAATGACTTAACTGGTATTTTAAAAACTCAAAAATTAAAACAATAAAAAAGCAAACCAATATGGCGTTATAACATTTTAGAATCACATTTGTACACCTGAAGAAGGCTGCTAATGGCCAGCTGAACAATTGTGATTATGAAATGTTACAATGCGGTATTGGTTTTGCTTTTTTAATGTCTTAACTAAACACAATCCATGTTTGTTAGATATATTTTTAAAATGCCTACAGTATTATTAAAATAACATGCAAAGGACTACCTATCATCGATTACAACATCTTGAACTTACAAGTACAGTATAGTACCTACCCTAGTGGCATATTTTAAAGAGTTCAGGTTTTCAGCAAAGTCTCCAGCAGATGGACTCAAGCATGTTATCATTACTGTTCTGGCATTACCTCCCAAGGAGTCTTTCAATAACCTGGTGACCTTACTGTCTCTGTATGGAATATGAGTCACCTGGTTTGACACAATCAAACACAACTTTAGGTGATCACTACCGGTTTTTAGTATTAAACTACTCACCTACCCTTCCCTAGGGTTGGGATTAGCTCTAACCTAATCCAAGGGAGGGGTGGGTAATTAGTTTACCAGTTGATCCAAAAAAGGTAGCCAAATAAATGAAACATCAAATGATAATTATGAAATCAGTTCTGTTATGTAAGCCAGACTAATCAAACCTTAATTCCGGTTTAAGAGCTTACAAGTGTTAAATACTGTTCGCCCTAGTAGTGGTACAAATGTTATAACAATCTAATGTGGCCACAGAGCATTAATACCACGAATGTTCAAAATGCCTGCGAATTCCCAGCTTCAGTAGTTCTTAGTTTCTTTACCTTCACTTTAGTGGTATCTACTTCTACCTGAATGGTATAAATTTTACACCTTTTTCTTGCTATGGGAAATTTACAGTACGGTTGAACGCGTACCTTCTTTTTAGAGTCTGCCAAAGAACTAATAACATTGCCAAGTGCCAGTAAACCACTATTGATAAAGACAGATTCCTTGAACCTTTCACCAACATTGCCCGTCCTGTGAGCTCTCTCAGACCCAGCCAAGTCTACAAAGTGGAACTTGGCAAACACATAATCTGAGGTGTCTGTTAACATGGTAACAATAATAAAAGTCAATGACTTACTATCGATAAAGTGTATAGATATTTTATATTATTTTCGTGTGAAAGAAAAGATCCTATAACTGTGAGCAAGTTTTAAGAGTTGTCAACATTACTAAGAGACCTTTAGATCCGAGGACGAGGACGAGGACAAAATTTCAAGCGCATGCACACTATTTTAAGCAAACTCGTTGTGGAGAGGACGAGATTTCATGCAAAAGTCGTCCTCTTGAGTTAAATCTCGTCCTTGTCCTCAGATCTAAAGGTCTCTATTATTAAATTTCCGCTTAACTGCAGGATCAAGATTAAAGAGTCTAAAGTGAATTCATTTTGTGTGCTCTTACACATTCCCGATGCACAATCAACTCAATATTTCTGACAGTCATATAATAATTATTTCTATATGACTCTATAGAATATAATTATAAGAACTTAACCAGTGACTACAGGCTTTCCATGTCCCTGTAGCTCAGTGGATATAGCATCAGAGGGTTGCAGGTTCAATCGCATAATTAAGCATTCAACTTTATTTCTAACTTTATACCAAGATCCAAACTTTCACATAGAACTTGTTTTCTATACGTACAATCACGGTAACATAAGGGAACAAAATGAACTAGCTTTTAAGAATTTTATGTGCCCTCAATCTTTAACAGTGCTCTAGTTTACAGGTTTCAATTTGTTAGGAAGTGGCTCTTTGCAGTAAAAGGTCACGTGACCATACCCACTTGAAATTAAGAAAATACTGTATGACACAATATTGTTCAGAATTAATGGAAAGAGCAGGTAAATTAACAGTTACAAGGTAAAACTTCAAGTCTCAACATTTAATAAATTACTTCAAAAATGAGAGTGAGTATAAAGTCAATTTTGTTTTTATTGAAATGTATGTGAGAGTGGCTCTGGAGAGCAAGGCTTGCACTCCGGCCACACAAATCCTCAGAATATATCCTACTGTACTCTCTGTCAGTGGTCAATTTTTACATAATTTTATTTCATGTCAATAGTTAAAACTTTGCCTTTTAACTAATGTCAACTGGGGATCTTCAGCACACGAATAAGTGCACTAAATTTCTGCATAAAATGACTTGCAATATAACAAAATTCGGCAGTAGTAATGGAATTTATGGTTCAAATACCAGAATCTTGGTTGACATTTCTTTCTTGCAGTTCACTTTCTATATCTTCAAGATTGCTTCCATCAATTGATCTCTGATCTACACAATAGTAACAAATACATTGTACTAAAGTAACTACAGAATTAAATAATTTTGTCATTATCATCATCATCATTCACCTTATTTTTAAACATCTATTTTCAATGCTTGCATCCATGGGTTGGATGAGTTTCAAAATAGCCATCTTCCCTCTCAGTTTGATTTTATGCCATAATCACTATCAATCATCACAGATCTTAAATCACTATCCACGACTTGGTACAAGTCTTTAGACGCTTACCCTTTCTTTGTTCCCCCTTGACAACTAAATCTTTTCACCACACTATCAAAATTACATCTCTCTACATGGCCAAACCACCTCAATCTGCCTCTTTTAATGCAGTTCCTGGTGCCATCAATGCCAAAACACCCCCTCAGTTCTGAAGAAGGCTTTCTATCATTATACTACAAGATGACATTATGCATCCATTTTATCATTCTCAGATCAACTGTACCCCAAGCTCTATAAGTTAGCTTCTTTCACTGTCAAAGTTTCAATACTATACATGTATATACAGCACGACACTTCTAACACGTGCCTCATACATTCTACAATTCAAGCGAATAAATAAACAAATAAATTATAAATAAATAATATTTAATGACAACTCCCCTAAAGGGGCTTTTCAGTGTCATGTTAAAATCCCCCTCCCTCTCCCAGTTAAGAATCCCAGCTGGTAGGAGGCAAACCAGAAGGCTTTTTACAAGCATGGGATCCCAGGGATCACCAAAGACAAATTCATTCAGTAGTCCGAGTCGGGAATTTGAACCCGGGTCTTCTGCATTCAAATCCCTTACTGTGCACGCTGCCTTCTCAGCAAATGGAGAAACCCTTACAATTAAGTCAGGAGAGATATGAGATCCCTATTAAACTTATATAATATAATAATCTTGTTCTGGCATCACTCTCTTGTATTGGTCAATTTTAACTTTTGATCGAGTTATACTAAAATAACCAGTAATGAGCCACAAAATTTTGCACCAAAAGATTACACTTAATCTTGTCTATAAAATAATATAAAAATACATATTATGCCAAATTAACTCTTGCCAATAATTATAATAATCTTTATTGAGGAGATCAATTTCACTGGTAAGTGATTTACAATAGTCCTCAAAAATTAAAATAAAACAAAAAGGAAAAATAACCAATACCAAAATTAATATGTTAATTGCATAAAACCTCTTTAATCAAGTGTTTCTGTTTTTTGTTTTTTTTTTCAAAACCTCCAGGCATGCAATTCAAATTTCCAAATAACTCAAAAAAATTTTCGTTTTCCCTTTTAATTCTAGTTATTGGGGTTCAATGTAGGCTGGCTGCAGTAAAGTAGTTTAAATCACTTTTGAGCAAAAACAGTGCTGAATTAATTGAAAACTACCTACCAATATAAACTGTGAAAATAGAGTGTGACCTGCTTGAGTGTTCATTCATGTTGGTTGTACCAAAATGTCGTCCAGCGCTGCCAGCATCCAGACAACTCATCATCTCATCTGCTGAATTCACAACTTGTTCGCTGGCTCCTGCAACAACTAAAGTATAAAATAAAGCAAATGGATCGATGATACTCATTGCAGCACATGTCACTATATTAGTCTGAGCATTTTTTTTCAAATTTGATTTTTAATAATTTTAACAGTCAACTCAAAATTTGCCCTGATTCACAGCAAAGATATAAAAATGTAGTAAAATTTCAATTAATTTTTAGTTTAATGAATCTTCTTTGAAGAGAACATTTTCAAATTTGTTTGAAAACAGTGGTAACTTCAGTTCCTTTAATTTGCTCTTAATAAACTATATTAGAATACAACTTATAGCTGTGATGCAGTACAACATTATTTTTTTATTTTTATATTAATGAAAGACTGCATTTTCTTAATTACCATAAATTCTAAAAAGTGGTTACAAAACTCTGACCTGTACTGAGCAAAATATGAATCAAAGCTGTGAACAAATTAAGTCAACTTTTAATTGAGTCTTTCAACCCGTAACACAAATAATTAGGCAGGATTCATTCCTTCACACAGTAAAACATCTTGTTAACTCACTGGTATTTCCATTCTCATCTTCTCGGATGTGAATATCTTTACTAGATGTCTCCAGCTCCAAGAGGTCTCTTAGTTCTTCCATATAAATTTCAATGTAAGAAACACGCACAGTGTATTGTATTTTGTGTTTCCTTTCCTAAATTAATAATAAAATGCAAACTAGAAATGTTAAAAATGACAGAACTGGTATTTTTGTCTGAAATGTCCACAGATCCTCATAAATTATTTAAACTTAACAAATGAGTTTACTTAATGTTTGAATTCAAGTTATCTAAAATTAAAAATGGGGGATACCTAACAACTTGCTATATAACTATAGTTATTACAAGTCTACTGTAAAACAATAACTTTAAAGTCATTAAATAAAATATTAAGCTTTTGGAGTTTACATGTCACTCTATTGTATATGTAGTAACTTTTCCTTGTTGCTTGGTTAGCACAGAGTCCTTTGTTTGCTCAAACCAAAGTACACTTCAGTTAAACTCACACATTAATTTTTGTTGACACAAAAAAGTTTTTGACTGAGATGGTTTGGACATGTGAAAAGGGCAGAGGGGGAGTGTATTGAGTGAGGTTGAGGAGGTGAGAGTTGGAGACCATAGTTGGCAGAGAGGCATAGAAAAAAGTGGAGTGATTGTGTAATTGAGGATTTGAACTGTTGAAACTGTTAGGAGTGGAGGAGCATGTGACACAGGACTGATGGCTGTAGAAATCAGTCATTGTCTGTCCAACTCCATCCTAGATGGGAAATGTGGACATTTAAGGAGGATGATAATAATGGTCATCATCACAAGTGGATGGTCATGTAAAGAGGGGCAGACCTCAAAAAATCTGGGCTCAGAGTGTCAATGACAACATGAGGCTTTTGTGGTCTCAAAGCCAACTTGAAGACCTAGATAGAATAAAGTGGAGAACAATCTTGTGGCATCTTATTAGGGCCATTGATACCAGAAAAAATAAGCAAACTGTACCATCACATCCTACATATGATGTGATTATCTCATATAAATGGTTGACATCTTATTTTGATACATCCTTGTCTCCAAGGGTCTAGAATTTCAAAATTTTCTGGGGGAGCATGCTCCTCTCCCTTTGGGACTTGCAACTCCTACTAAACAAAATGCAACATCTACTTTCAAAGATTGTGAAAACACTGGTGACTCGTTATTGTTATCAGGTTGTCGTCAGTTGTCGTCATGCATGTAACACACATGCATACTTATAGTTCACGTCTTATTTAGAACACAAACCATTTATATGAGGAAGTTCACATCTTATTTAAGACGCGGACTAACTAAGAACAGCCAAAAATTCTGTTCCAAGATAAGACATATTTTATGTCGTACGACACATCTAAAATAAGACATGAACACTTACTTTGTACCATTTATATGTGCAGTTCGCGCCTTATTTAAGATGGGTATTACATAAGATGTGTCATATTTTTTATGGTATAAATCGCCCTATTACTCACACGTAGGGGATATGGACGTAAAATGAATAATGAAAATCATGGTATAAAGTTCGAGATATGAAAAGTGTTGTAAATATCAATCGATATCACATACTAAATGCAACTATTATTAATAAAAAATACAAACAATAGGGTCCAAGAAAATTAATATGCTAAACTTTGTTTTTATACTCCAGCGACCTATTAATTTTCTGTTAACTAGTACTGAGAACTCTTCTTGAACTGACCTCTGTTATCTGAAAGATCTGCTTCGCAGCCCTTGGTACAATGCCATATTCCTCCTCTAGTAACCCAGCTGTGTTACTACCACC
>JAPEIX020031865.1:0-12089 GCA_026122405.2 Zoanthus sansibaricus
CTTAAAAGTATCATCTGAAAACCTAATCTAAAATGCAAATACATATAATGTCATTTAAGGTTATTAAAATGCGATAAGTAATTCTGTTCATTAAAAGCCTTAGACAGATTTTTTTTACTAAAAGATTTGATAGATGGCGCTCTTTTGGTCTTAATGGGAAGAGAGTTCCACTCTATGCATGCAGACACACTAACAGCAAATGTTCGTCGGCCTTCCGCTTTGCGTTTGATGTTTGGGCCGAGGAAATTTAGGTTACAATATCTGGTTGATCTGGAATGATTGTCACTGTTTTCTTCTTTGAACAGTCCTATAAATACGACAGAACCATGCCCCGGGATTGCTTGTAGGCAAGTGTACATAGCGCAATTATAGATTCAACGTAAAAAGGAACCCAACCAAGACGATTGAAAAACTAAATAGAAGGGCTTCTTGGTTCCGCATTTAGCATAACCCTAGCTGCTCATTTCTGTAGTCGTAGAACTTTATGCAAATTGTCCTTACTGCTGCAGTTTGGCCACACCACATTCGCATATGTCATGGCGGGCTTAATCATAGCGTTATAGAATATAATTCGCTGCTTGAGAGGGAGACGGATCTTGATCTTGTTCAGAATTCCAATCCGTTTGGAAAGTTTTTTTGCAAACTTTATCAACATGGCATGTAAAACTCAGCTGAACATCAATATCTAATCCAAAGACAGTTGCACAATAAACCTGCTCCAGGACATGACCATTTGTTGCAGGTATTTCAAGCTGACGGTCGTCCTGGTCAATTTTATCCAGCAAGCGCTTGCCAGTAACAAGAGCTGACTTAGACTTAGCCTCACTTAGGGGTAATTTATTGGCTGTCGCCTAATCCTCTACCTCTTTTAACGAGTTAGTTAATTCTTGCCTCAATTTGCGAATAGAGTTAACATCAGCAGATGCTGTTAAGCTAGTGTCATCCGCGTATATATCTGTATCGACATTTTTGGATGTGATGTGGAGAGGTAGGTCATTGATAAACACAATGAACATGAGTGGGCACAGTATGCTACCTTGGGGTACCCCGTGCGGCACATGGGCGTGGGATGACACCTTGCCTTCAAGAGAAACAAATTGCTGTCTATCGCTCAAATAGGACTGGAACCACTGGAGAGACGTTTCGCTTATGCCGTAAACTCGAAGTTTGCTAAGCAGAATATTGTGGTCCACCATATCGAACGCCTTGCTATAATCCACGAGTATCAGACCACTTACACGATTGTTATCGAGATTAAATAACAGTTGATCAACAAGTTTGAGTAAAGCAGTTTCTGTACTATGATACTTGCGAAAACCGGATTGATTAGAAAACAGAAGCTTGTTTTCGCTTAAATATGCGTAAAGATTGTTGTGAACATGTCTCTCGACAATTTTTGAAAGGACTGGTAAAACAGATATCGGACGATAGTTATTTACGTCGCTGGGATCTCCTCTTTTAAACAATGGTGTCACTTTAGCTGTCTTCCATGTTCGTGGAAAAACAGCATTACTGATTGAATAATTGATTAATTTTGTAACCGATGGCGCAATAACGGGAGCGGCAATCTTCAGCATACGAGCACTGATTTTGTCTGCACCCATTGCTTTGTGGGAGCTCGTACTGTTTATTATATCAATAACGTCTTTTTCCGTCATTGGTGGAATAGAGAAACAAACATCTTGATCTTTTTTTGACTGCACAAACTGCTGAAGTTTGTCAGTTTTGTGAGGGACTTGTGGCAAAAGTGATCGCAAACGATCAGCAATGGAAATGAAATGGGTGTTGTATTTCTCTGACGGTTCGATATTCTCAGTGTTGACTTGATTGTCATTTTGCATATAATTAGATTTCTGATGCAACTTACTATTGCCTGTTAATGATTTGATTGTTGACCACATTTTTCTAGGATTGTTTTTATTTTTTGCGACTTCTTCTCCCGTATTCCAATCTTGTACAGTTCTGCCTTGCAATTGACCTCGAAGTGCTTCACACAACGGAGAGATGTTGCTTTCGGTAAGTCACTCTTCCATGCCATTTCAAGGGCGGTTTTGCCGTCCGTTATGTATCCTCTGCACTTTTCCAGACCTTTACAAGCACAAGCAGCAACACATGTCGAAGATAGAACTTTGTAAGTTTGGAAGTCTTTCCGGTGATGGATCATTGTGGGCCCAAGAAAGATCGGATTATTGCCAGTTCTCTTTGAAGTTAGGAAGAGGTGCCTGTATACCACCGGGGTAACCTCCAACTGGCCCATATCAAATGTTGAATCGATAGATATGGGATGGCTGAGATGGTCACAGGAAGTGAATTTTCCTACGTCAACACACATTACGTCAGTCCCTAAAACCCAAAGGTCTGCGGGCATATCTTGATGACGCAAAATTATTTTTTCATCTTTCTTCCTTGCATATACAAGCAGTTCTTCAACTGGATCATCACTTCTTTTGGCTTGAATTTTGATATCCGACAACTGTTTAAGTGAGCGTGGAAGAGATCCCGGTGTTCTTGCTCTGGATGGTCCTCGAACTTCCTTCTTTACATCATTGTAAACATGTGCTGCGTTATCTTCCTTGACCTTTTGCTTTATGGCATCGAGAGTAGATGTAAGGAAACAGAAAGTAATTTGGGACCATTTGCTAGCTTTTAAGGGTGAAATTATCCAGAAGCAAGCTCCGTTTCGAACACCGAATAATTCACGCGTTGTTTTAATATACGCTGTCTGTTCTGTTTTTTCTTTCGTTCTCTTTTCTACCTCGCCGAGGTCATTTTTTTCGTCTAAATCACGTAAGGAAAGCTTGGAATTAATGTTCTCATTCAAGGTTTAGCTCTGAGATAATAATTCTGTCATTTTTTTACCCAAACGTCGGCTTGTGTTGTTGTGGGCGACCGTGGCTACCTCGTTGAGTCAAGCAATGACGCGATCGATGTGAAAAAGAAATTGTAACAAGCTTTCATCGGTCGCTATTCTTCTTTTGACACCATAGCGAGAACTGAGTATTCCTTAAAACTGTTTCTTTCCAGTTTCAATTTTTTAAATAAGCAGTAACAATTTAATGATGCAAAACTTTGGCTTGGAAGATCTCTCACACGTGCAGTCTCGGCGCAATCTTTTAAAATATCTTGTTCGATTGGAAATGGCTTCTGATTGGTTTAGGAGGATTTATCGATCGATTTTGGCAGAACAAATTTCCTCCAAAATCGAGATATGGCGTGCAAACTAGGTTGCAGGCTCTTCTTGAACCCGCAATTAATAAGAAACGAGAATCAAACAAAAGTAAACACCGTGCTTATAGGCACTAAGTTCGGGAATATAAACGGTCTTTGATCACAAAGATGAACAAAGGGGCAAAAACAAAGAAAATAAGGGGGTCTTCGTTTTCGGGTCTTAGTTTTCGGGTCTTAGGTTTCGGGTCTTCGTTTTCGGGTCTTAGGTCCTAGGTCTTAATTTTCGGGGCAAACATCAAAATCTTAAGAAGGCCACAAAGTATTTGTAGCATAAAAATTACAAGCATGCTTACCAACATTTGATATTTGAATTGTTTTGTAAAAATTATCAACTTATGTTGTTTTTGTTGCAACGTTATAAAAATAACCTTAAGGTAAATGTAAATTATTTTACTCCTTTCGAAATCTTAACACGATCATAGATTTTTATTGACTGTCCGTTTTTGTTTCAAATTTGTAGATCACATTGTTAATGTTAAAAGTAACATCGCACCAAGTGAGCCTCATACCGAGCAATCTCCATCAGAAGTGTCTATTATCACTGATATGCCATTCCAAATATCAACACCTCGATCCGTTGGTAAAGTATCTTCGAACTTTGAATTTTTCAGATTACACCTTCATAGAAATACAATGTTATTATTTCAAGTTGAGTGTGCAAAGGATAAAAAAAATTCAATCAATTCTGGATAATATTTTTGAGATTAAATTGAATAATTCTTTTTTAAATAAGTTGCATGTAAGTTAATAATTATAGAGAGGTGTAAGTAATGCTCCAGAGCTTACTTTATCTCAAAATACATTAGAATGTTGTTTACGTGTTGAGGTTAGGACTATTACCTGATTGAATGATTTTGTCTTTTATGTCTTTTTCATAATTTTTGTAAAGACTAAAATGTTTTTGTTGTATTGTTTTTTTATGAATATCACATAAGAAGACATTAGACAAAATCGATAATGAAGATGTTAAGATGTTAGGAGGTGCAACAATTATACCCCTGAAGGAGCTGATGTAATGATGTTTTTTGTAATTCTAGTGTTTTTTTACCAGGCTGATTCCACAGAAGCAATTTTTTAAAAAAATCAGCTATTTACAACTACTACGCATGCGACTTGCTACTATGCTACCAGTTCTGAATATCTGTCCGAGTGACCATAATCTTCGCATTTGCTTCGGATTCCCATCGGATTGGTATGCACTCCATGAACGAAAACAGAAACCTTGCAAACAAAAAAAAGAATAAATCAAAAAATAAAATAGCAGTTAGCTACATGCCCGTAAAGCGAGCCTATTTTTTAGAATTTGCAAGAAAAGTTAAATTCAATATTTATTACTTTCCGAAACAACATTTGCAATAAAATATCAATAATTAAAAATTTCTAATATATTAGTATTTTTCAAAATAAGCAAAATGGTACGCGCGGTGTGATTTGTTAAATAGCTGTGGTTTATTGTGCCTGTAAACCCACAGCTGGAAATTGAAAAGCAAAAAAAAACTATACTGTCCCTTTTTATTTCAAAAAATTAACCGCTAAAGATAATGACCTTCGGTAATTTGATTCATTGGCAAAAGAGAGAGGCATAGCTACAAGCAAAACAGACCAAAAAGGCAGTACAAAGAGCCGTAGGTGTTTTTGCAGTTTTTTTTAGGACAAAAACTACTTTTATTCAGAATGACAAAGGAATGAAATAGCCTTTACAAAAAGGCAGTGTTGCGGTAACGGAGTCTAGCCTCTAAATTGTTATTACAAGGTACCGTCAGTTTAACGAATTCGCAAATTAACTGCAGCAATGTCCTTTCCCTGGCACCTGGAGATGTTAAGTCTCAGTCAACTTTCATTGAACCACTAAGAAAATAATTTAGGCATCCACTAAAACAGCTGCAATGTCTATCCATTAATACGACCACTTCTCAACAGAAAAAAGCTGCGTTCAGCCACAAGTTTCCTTCATGTCAAATTGAAAATGTCAACATCTAAACTTACCAGCCATAAACGTGTGATCTAGGAAACGGGGTTTCTGTCATTTTCTCTTTCAACAGAAAACCTTACTTTTCAATGATGTTGTAAATCTTATGTTTTTGCTCAGTTAATGTTGTTCAGAAAAATTTCTACTTGTTTGATTGCTTGACGCGATTCGGTTTGAACAGTCAGATGAGATGGGTTTCTACAATCGATTTGATTGGTGTTTTCACTTGATTTGACTTATCTCTGGAGAATTGAAAGTTTGATCGAATAAAAAAAATTGCTTCCATTAGTTTGATGTTAATTTGAAAGTTATTTCATAAAAGCAATAAAACATACTTTTCTATGACTTTACTGCAATGATAAACCACTGGGGTGCTGGGAGAACACTTGAAAAGTTTCTGAACCCCTCGCCTTTGGCTCTGGATTTACAAACTTTCCTCGTGTTCTTCCAGCATCCCGCGTGGTTTATTAGGGACCTTAAGATCCGACGACGGCGAGGGTCTACGACGGCGGCCGTGAGCTGGGGGAAATGGGAAGAGGTCGCCGTCGTATGGCGCAAAAATTGCCCTTAAGATCTAGTGGAGGACGCGGACTGCTTCATAACAAGTTTTCGGTGAAAAAGTATTTTAATGAGAGTATGGCATCCTTTAGAGATATACGTAACCTTCTCGTCAAAAGTTTTGATGACGATAATATATCCGAGGACGAATTTCTCCTCCTTTACGATGCAAACACTTCGAAAAACCCAGAGTTCCCTTATGACTGCTATGGATCGTTCGACTTAAATGAGATGGACGGCAGCGAGTGTTTGGCTGAGTTTCGCTTTCATAAGAATCATGTTCCCATCCTTTTAGAGGCCTTGCAGCTCCCTCAGTCTTTCACGTACCATCAAGGAACCATTTGTGATGGAATAGAAGCGCTTTGTATAACACTGAGACGATTTGCTTACCCATGCAGGTACAGCGATTTAATTGCACGATTTGGTTGCCCAGTTCCGGAGCTGAGTATGATATCCAGCCTCGTGATGGATACAATTTATCAAGAGCACAATCACAGACTAACTCAGTGGAATAATACGCTTCTTAACCCTCCACTTCTTGAAAGCTATGTCCGTGCGATTGACTCAAAAGGAAGTCCATTATCTAATTGCTTTTGTTTTATAGACGGAACAGTAAGGCCAATCTGTCGACCCGAACAAAATCAGAGGATCGTTTATAATGGACATAAGCGAGTACATGGTCTCAAGTACCAGTCTCTTGTCTTACCTAATGGTAGCAGTCCATTAGTACGGTCCATTAGGTACTTGTGTAAATTTATTTTGTTCCTTTCCTTAGTTTTTGGTTTTTGGCTTCATAATTATTTGAGACTGCTGCTGTGGCATTGAAGTAAACATCTGCTAAAAGCTTTGCATCTGCTCTTGTTGCTACTTAGTTTGTTCTAGTAAGATTTTCATCATATCCTGATGTTGTTTTCTTGACTGATCTTTCCATTTACCCTCAACTTCAATTCTGTTTTTGCAGCTGCAATTTTTCCTCTTTCCACTTCTGAACAAGAACATTTTTTTCGCACAAATAAGCAACTGTGTCACTTCCACTTCTACGACTTTTTTGCTTTTGTTTCGCATTCTCCTTCTCTTCATTCCGCTGCCTTTTCTTTGTTTTGCCCAAACTCTCTAGAGCTCTGTTTCCCATTTCCACTGCTTTTGCGTTGTTAACTTTCTTCTTGTCGTTTTCCACGGTGTCTTCACCTGCAACTTCTCTTTTTCGGCTATTTCTTCCAGAGCCTTTTCCACCTAACTCAAATCACATTCGATTCCACTTGCCTTCTCCTCATCTTTCATCTTTGCTTTAAATTTCTCGCTCAGCAGTGTGTACCTTTATCTAACAGTCCGCTTACTGACTTTGAATCGGGGGAGCTTAAAGGCCGTTCAGATTGTTTGCAATTTGTTCCCAGATCTGGCCTCTAGAAATGCTTCCTTTTTTTGTACTTAAAGGGTTAAAGTACTAAATTTCTTGACATAGCAGCTGTCATGTTCCTCCGTCCACTTCATGTTTGATCTGAAAAATCACAAGCTTAATTATATCGAGCTTCAGCAAACTTTTGCTCAAACAGACTTGGGTGAATTATTCAATTACATTTCTAGTTTAACTTTCATTAAGATGGAAAAATGAATTGACAACTACTTACTGGACTGTTTTCTTTGAGGTCGTTTTCATTGAAGCTTATTTGCAGAAACAAATTAAACTTTCGAAGCTGTTTAGGAGGAGAAGGAAACTTCAGTCAATTTTCGCCTTTAAATGAGTTCTACAACCTATTTCAGGGACGGCGCCACGAAATTGAACCTGGGGGGGCTAAGAGTTGAGTTTACTGACATAGGACCCACCACGGTTGGGCAACGCGCAAGAATATTTTTAATTAGACCTTCTAGATTGGCTAAAAAAGTATCTCCGGAACTTAAAATTAACAGAATATTATAGTGCTCAGGGTATAGAATACGATGTTTTTAAGAAAACACTCATTGTTTATTGAGAAAAAGTTAGGGAGGAGTCATAATGAAACACTATCGACACGTACGATGGGAAAAGAAACGTAATAACTTTTATGATGAAAAAATTAGACTTCTAACAGTTAAGTATCAACAAATATTATACATGTTGATTAATAAAGTTTCAAAATCAATTTAGTCATAAAATCTATGAAAAACGACCAAAAATGAATTTTCTGCTTTCCTTTTTGCTGACAAATTCGTTTGCTACTTCAGTTAGACTCAAGGAATCTGTTAATTGTTTGTGTGCATGCAAGATAGCCATTGAGTTGAATCGTGCAGCCAACATTTTCGAACGCAACCATGTTTTTATTCTTCGTGCAAGCGAAAACGAGCGCTCTGCGGTTGCTGTGGTTGCTGGATTTACCAAAAGCAATTTACAAATAGTTACAACATTTGGAATTAGCAATCTCTGTGCTTGATCTATCTTCTTTATATGGTTAACCACTTCTTGGAAACAAACGATTTTTTCTTCCTTAAACATGGCACAGAGAACATCCTTTTCAACGTCTAAGTGGTTGATAACAATGTCATTGCTGTAGTGCGCACGAAGATACTCTATTTCTTCCGATGTATCAAATGATTGGATTGATTTTAGGAGAAGTCCTTCCATTTTCTCGTACGCTTCGAAGCTCGGCTGTGAAAATCGTTCCTTGATTGATGTAACCAATGTATCTAATGCCTCGTAATAAATACTTCGGTAATTATCGCGTGCTGTGCAAGGGTGATATGCTGGTTCACTGCTACTGCTGCCATCAAGAAACGTTACGATCGAGTAGTCGTGGGCTTTCCTTTTTCTTTTATTGGTAGGTTCTGATATGAAAGAATGCTGCTTTGCTTTCAAAATGATGGAATCGTACAAACTATTGAATGATTCCTCACTTCTCATTCCTTCTAAGACGCTGACCACCAGGTTTGCATTTCTTTTACTTTGGCAAGCAGACATTTTTTCAGCCTGTAATGTTCTAGATAGGTTATCTGTGTGGGAAAATAGTCGGTGACCAATATTCAATCCAAAAAAGAAATCAAAAGATTTCATTTGTTTTTTTACGCCACTGATCCGAGATTTCACGTCGGTCTGCATACGGTCATTCTCCAAACAATGCTGCCAGACTCTCATTAGATCATCGTAATTTTCCAAGATTCTTTTGAAGCAGTCTGCTCTAACGGTCCAGCGTGTCTCTGAAAGTTTAAGTATCCCATTGGCTTTGAAAACCTCTTCAGAATCGCACTCTATTTGATCTTTCATCATTCCAAGCATGTTCTCCCGTTTCGGCGAGTATTTTATTAGGATCACAATTTCACCGGCTGTGCCCATTGTATCACGCAAAATTTTAATGTGTTTGGTAGTATCCTTTACTGATAGTGATAAAGAATGTGCATGGCAATGCGTCTCCAGGGCCAGTGGTTGTAGCTCTCGTATCTGCACTGCTACACCAGATGATTTACCAAGCATATTACTGGCCCCATCATAGCATTGACCACGACATAGATCTGGATTTAGTTGATATCGAGATAAGATGTCCACGTTATCACTGTTAGCGGCAATGTTGGAAATAGCTGCGCACGCTCCCCTGAGAATCTGGCGGGAAAAAGAAATTCTTTCAGGAGTCGTCGTTGAAATGGAATTAAATATCAGCAGACAGAAGTGGAGCGTTTGTTGTCAGTTGTTTTTACACTAAAACCTTGCTCTGTTGCCATAAATAATGTTTTTGTGTTTAATGGGGTTGCCATGATTTAAACTGCCAAACTGAAAAACAACAGCAGATTTCGTTTAGCAAGTATAATCAATAAAGACCATGAAGTTCATTCCTATAATACCAGAAATTCTATAATCCCAGAAATTCAAATACCTTCTACTTATTCCCTGCAAGAACAAATATAAGACGTTTTAGTATAAAATTTTAAGGTCTAAATTTTTCAACTCACTGAATAACAGTATACAAAGTGCTGCGACCACCTCTTTTTTAAATCCAGATTAAAAACATTTTTTCTTCGCTGATTCACCATTTCTAAATATTACTTGCTTTTTGCTGCTTTTTGTCCGTTTTGTCCGTTTTTTATCCTAATTAATAATTCCAGGATGATTTCGCTGTATTTTATTCTTTATATATAGTCTTAGGTTAGGGAGGGAGCTCATTCAGTAAGCATGCACCACGGTTTCTATTAGAGCTTCCTCGCCAGAAAAATACTTTTTATTCCTTTTACTTTAATTTACCTCTAGTTTATGTAACAATTTTGTAATATTTTGAATGTCTGTACTTATACTTTTTTTTCTGGCAAATAAATAAACTGAAATTAAACTGAAACTGAAATTTGCAGCCTTGACAATCATAAAAACAATGATGTCTACGACAACTATGAAAACAGCAACAATATAGTTATGGTTAGAAAGACAATTATGGTAGTGACCGTAGCGGTACCATCAAAATGATACTAATATATTCACTTGGACAATGATACAATTATAGTGATATCAAAGTGAAAAGTGAAATGTTACCTCAATGTTGTCCCATCTTAACAACCCAATCAGAAGCTCAAATCCTCCAACAAGTGAACGAGCATTTTGGCAGGCTTCCTGAATACCATGCAACAAAGGTTAGACGTAAATAGTTTGGTTTTTATAAATATCCATAAAACATAATGTTAAATTGCACTCAAAACAGCGCTAGCGTGTATTAATTCGTTCGTGTAAATATCTGTATCTCCGTCAGTGCGACAGTTTTGATATGACCAGTTCAAACGTTTAAGTTAACTGGTCGTTATTAAATAAAGAAATACTTCTTAATGATAACTTCTCTAAATCAACGTTTTAGTGTCATAATATGAAAATTCCAACTGGTAGGAGGCAAACCACGGTTGGCTATTTACAAAGCGTGGTGAATTTGCCCCTGGGATCACCGAGGACAAATTCATTCGGTAGTCCGAGTTGGGGATTTGAATCCAGGTCTTCCGCATTCAAATCCCCAACTCTGACCACTGAGCCACGCTGCCTCTTCGAATTAATGAATTTTTCAAATGCTCTAGGCTGTCCTAAAGCTGATCCAGAAATACCTTTTCTTTCATCTCTTCATATGAGAAAGATGAGGAAGCCTTTGTTAAACAGAGAAAATGTAGAGCTACTGGTATACAGAAATAAAATTGGCAAAGTTCTGGTTGTATGTTTGTTAGTTTCTTTGTAAAATATCATTTTTTTCTAATTTAGTTCATCTGAATTATGAAGCCACATTGAGCGAAAGGAACTCAATATATTCTTGGTACTATTATCAGAATTAGCAGTATTTTCCTATAGCAATAACTGTCTCTGAAACTAATACTAAAAGTTGCTACTCACGGGATCGCCCTCCATCAGCCAGTATATGGCCCACGCAGCATTCGCGACAACCTATATAAACGAAAAATTATCTCAAGGTAAATATCTTCATAGAACCAAAAAAAAAATCAACACTTGCAAATCTGTTTTTTTCTATCAGAAAAATATTTGATTGTAATCTCATGTAATTTGTTTCTCTTTATACGTATTGTACAATTGGCTGCCTTTTATGGGGGGTATTGATGTTGTGAATGAATAATAGCAGAAAAACGTTTTTAATGATAATGCAACTTTAATTTACTGATTGCCCATAAAAAATTGAATTACTAGAACACCTTACTAACCGTGTTTTTATAACTGATGAAGTTTTTAATAAGAACCTAAATCATGTCTGAGCTCAAGGGGCAAATACAACGTTGATACTTCTCAAATGCATTGATAAGTATACATATAGGTTTTGCCCCACCGCATCTCAATTTCTAGTAGAACAGTAACTCATTGCAAGTTATGTCCATGTAGACGTAGCTAAAGTTACAGAAACAGATCAATTTAAGTGTCTTGCTCAGCGCATAGTGGTTTGGTTGGAGTCGCAAACTGTACAACATAATTTACATAAACTCAATCAAGAACAAGAAACAGTTTGACCACATCCTCATCTTAATGAGAGTGATGTTCAAGACATACCTTCTCGTTATCACTCTTCATCAAAGACCACACTAGTTGTAAACCATCAAGATCGTTTATCAATCTGCAATTCAACAATATTTAATTAATCTCAAAACAAACTAACAGGCTAAAAATTATTAAAGCAAAACAAAGCAATGGAAAGCAAACCAATGAAGACAGGCAATATGAACTCAAGGCAAAAAGGAAAAATAATTCAAAGTAGAGCTGTGCAGTGCAATGCAAGATTAAGCAATGCAAAGCAACTTCATAGCGATGCAAGGTAGGATAATACATAATATATAGATTTAGGCACTGCCTAAAAGCGGAGCTCCCAAAGAGATTCAACCTAATAGCCCCAGTAGTTTGGGT
>JAPEIX020031906.1:0-12087 GCA_026122405.2 Zoanthus sansibaricus
TTGCGCGCCCAAGCAACATCCTGAGCAACATTGACTATCAATGTTTCCGCGACATTGTTTTCTCGTTTGCGGCGGCCTTTAGTGTTCTTTTGTTCTTTCTAAGAGATTACCTCCCACAATGTGTGTTTTTCGAAGAAAGAAACACTTTTATATTAGTGGTTGCTTGCATGTGAGACCCTTAGTACATCTAGACGAATCATAAAACAGAATTTCTATGTGACAACGGAACGAGCAACGACAAGAACCAAACAAGTGGATCAACGCGTACTTATCTAAACTGACTTGTGTCATTATGGACCAACAGCTGAGAGATATTATATAATCGCAAACGAATAATCTGAAACAAAACACGCTCACACAGGCCAAGTTTTTTGAGTATTATTTTTTGTTAACATAAGAAAGTTCCCGTAAAGATTGAAATGTAATAAAATTTGTACCGTGGCATAAAATGAGCAACAAGGTTGTGAATGATCTTTGCGTGGTTGTTTTTTTTTTCAGTTTTTTGGGGTTTTTTTCAATTTTATATATACTATTAATTAAGCTACGTTTACACGGTACCAGTCGAACTTTTGACCGGTCGAAAAATTGAACACTACATACTGTTTACACCGAACCGTCTCTTTTTTGCACAAAAATATCTTTCGTTTATACGACACCGCCTATTTGGAGATCGTACTTAACTTTCAATTTAGTATTATTTTTTACTGAGTTAATCTTTGTAATTTAGATGTCTCCAACTCCTGTTTGTTTACTTTTTAAGCAGTCAGTGCTGTTTTAAAAGACAAGGCTTAAAAATTTTATCTTAAGACGAGTTATATTTGTAATTTCAAACTGCTCAGAATGAACTGTTATTCCCGATAGAATCAGAGCACTAAGTATTGTTATCCTATAAGTATATCAGAATTTTAAAAGTATAACAACTTGTTTCAAACATTCATTTTTTTAATTACTTTTTGAGCTTGAAGCTTGGACTCGCAAAACGTTTTAGAAACTGCGTGACGCTTTAAAATACTAACAATAACTTACTTATTATGGCAGTCGCACATCATTACCTTTAGAGAGACAGATTGACATTGTTTTTTAGCTGTCAACAACTTGTATGACCTTTTGTTCCGTCGGAATTTATGCGCGTTTGCCATAGCAACTCAGCACAAAAGATTTGTTATTTCGCGTAAGGACACGAGGAGGCAATAGTGAATATCGACGGCAACTAGACGGACTCCGTAGCAAAGGCCATGACCAAGAAATGTATTTGCCAGATATGCAACTGTGGGTATGTAGAAATTTCGCTTGTCTTAAATTTTCATTAAGTCTGTTCTTAAGCATGCCAGAGTGAAATTCTGTTCGCTATCTAGAGACAGCTAGACGCCTTGTTTTAAAATGTTTGCTTTCCTTCGACAACGAAAGAGCTGAGTTTTGTCAAAGTTTTAATAGAAGTTTAACACGAATCAGAGAGGCAATATAAAACAAAGAAGATTGATTGATTTTGTGGGGGGTTGATAACTTTTAGTGGTGTTTATTGCTCTTTCGTGGTAAATAATAATTTAGCATTTAGCTTTAGTCGCAAATTAATTAAAGGTCTGACTTCTCAAACTTGATCACAAGCTTGTATGGGTAACCTTTTTAGTGATTTACGTTCAAATATTGTTCGAAATGAACCTGGAAAAAAGAAAAGATAAAAATTTGTATGAAGGATCGATTAAGTTGTCTAAAAGCAGCCAATTTGACTCAGTGACAACCATTATTGTTTTGATTACGACTCACTTGCAGCGTCATGCACTGTTGCACAGTTGCCAAGTTTATATAACATTTTTTTGTTAGAGTTTATGTAAGCTCATTTTTTCAATGTTCTAAAAATGTAACAAACAGGGAAGTTTGATATAGTTGGTTTTTAGAGCCAGACTGTCTTTAAAGTTTTCATAGCTTTCTTAAAATATTTTATGTGTTTATTAAGTCAACATAACGAGCCGAGACAAGATGACATATGGGTCGATTGACTCTGTAGAATGTGAAAACTAGGTAACCCAACTCTACCGATCTGTTAATATGTTAATCTGTCGAGTATTTTAAAAAAGACTGTTATCTTAAATTAGAAAACCAAAAATTTTATCAGAACTGATTTTTCGTCAGATATAATACATAACGTGTGTTCTTAAAACAGTTTCATTCATTTTGTATTACACAAAGATTTTAAGGGCAGGATATGTTTTAAAAATGCACATATTATGAAAAGTTGTCCACAGTAGTCTTTCAGTAGTAACTTAACGATAATGGGAGGATGAAAAATACAAGAATTTTAGCAAAGAACATAGCTTGTTTCTACTCTGAAATAATGTCTCTGAGCTGGCAACTACAACGCTGATTATGTGAATCAATTTAGGCATTGATGGACAACAAAAATTGAAATTTTAAAACAGCTAAATGTGGCTTCGTAACCCAGTCGGGCAGCTTGTCGGAGCTCTACAGCGGTATTATGAGAGTTTACGCGTTTGAAGGATGCCTGGTTAGCTTGCCTAGTTGGTAAGGTGCCATGCAGTCTATCGTGCGGGAGGCTCGGGTTCGATTCCTGTCGGGCCACCACTCAGGGTTTTAACTTGAAATAATTGAGGAGGTGCTGCCTTTGCTCTAACATCTGCAAATGGTTAGGCTTTTTTTCGGATAAGGACGTTAAACGTAGGTCCTCGGAAACATATGTGTGTTTATGTGTGTATGTCTGTCATGTGAAAGGTCTCCGTCCACCTCTAAGTGGTAAAGATGGTGTCCCCAATTAGTAGGCCTTTGGCCGGCTAAATAGGACTTGACACCTAAATAAAGTCGTAATGATTGAAATCTGAATGCTTTCATTACAGGTTTTTCTTTTGTAATTATTTAACAGCGAAGATTGTTCGAGCAAATCTTTTGTTTCTTATATAGTCTGTGTGAAATCGAAAATTAACTAATTATTAATTAGATCCTACAGACCAAGTGGTCCATGGCCAGATCCGGGCCACTGCGAATACTACAATCGTGAGATTTTGAGTGTTTGCACCAGGAAATGCCTGAAAAATTTCACATACTTCTTCCATTTTGAGAACCTGGCAAAGGCGATTAAAAATCTCTATATTTTTAGACTCAAGCTTTTTATTGGGCAGATATGTGGACTCAGGCCTCGCTTTTTTCACTGGAGCAGAAGCCATAGAAAAAAGCCGTGGGCCTACCTAGTGCAGTGACCCATGCACGGAGCCGGCGCTTACTTCGGCTTCTGTAGTGTTAAGCGGTTGAGAGTCTTTACGGGACTCCCCCTTCACGGGACACTACTCCATCGCAGGTTAGCTCCCAGCAGACGCTGGTACTCATTTACCAACCCCGGAAAGATGGAAAGCTCAGTTAGCTTTGGCGGGAAAGAAGGTCACACAAATTCTGTGTCGAAAAAGCCTGGATTTTGTGGTTGGAAAGCAGAGATCTTGTCAGTTCTAATAAACTGTTGAAACAAAAACTAAGTGATACCTTTTTAGTAAGTACGTTGTTTTTCTTTTCATATTGTTCAATGTAATGGAAGAAAAACAAACAGTTCCTACGTCTTAAGAATAAATGTGCAAACCACACCGCATGCTGATTATGTGCAAATTTTAAATACGTCTAAGGATCATTTTAAGAAAATTTGAGGGTACAATCCAGAAAAAAAATATTTTAAAATGCTTCGTTCGGAAAAATTAGTCCGGCTCTTACTCATGAATATGAAAAGAGTCCATCAACTCCTGATGCTCATGAGAGGCTCGCCCATATCTTTTATTATCTATATATAAAATAGATAAAATAGATTTAGATTTCAAACAATTTCAGAAATCTTCTCTTTGTCTGCGATTCTTTTCAAATTCTCAACACCGCGAATGACTTTTGCGTGACAGTAAAACGTAGGAAGACTTACGCATTCACTACAAACAACACAGTTCAAAGAAATGTTCTTTAATCGGATTTCATAAGAAAGATGTTTTTCCTCTTTGAATCTGAACCAGATAGTACAAAATTAAGCAGTAAAAAACATCAAACGACACGATTTTCTCACTTTTTGCGGACATTTTAAACAATTCAGAAAAAAAAGCTAAATAGCTTTTTTATGAGAATATATATGCTACGTGTGCACGTTTTTACTCTTAGCGCAGTGATTTTATTTCGAATTGGTCCCAGCCTTCCACGACTTAATTTTGAGATCCAAATTTACTTACTAAGATGGGTCGCTAATATAGTCAACAGAGTGAATATGAAGAGGTCATGCAGAATAAATCTGAAGAACTTATAAATTAGTTTGAAAAACATAGGTAATTTTTATGTTATTTTCATTTTGAAGCTGTTTATAATAATAGAACAATAAGAATTATATGGATTAGTTACAATGATAATGACAATTATCATAACGATAGTTATAATAAAAGAGTTTCTAAAAACGGCTACTTTACATAGAAGTAGAACCAATTCAAAAGTCTTGCCTTTTGGGAACGGAGTTAAAAAAGGTTTTGGCTTAGCAATGGTGGAGTTTTTAAAAACAACAGTATTTTCCCTCGGTTATGCCTTATGGACAATAAACCGATAATTTATCATGTTACACGATTACGAAAATGCTGTTTTGCCTAGAGAGCTAGACGATTAACACACTTCTGTTTTACGAACACAGTTCCATTTAAGAGCTCATTTTAAAATAACACTGAGTAATTAACAGCAGACTTGAAAATCGGTTCAAATGCCATACCTTGATTGTAGAAGCATTGTGTTAAAATCTTCGACAGGTTGCAAGTTGGATGTGTGGAGAGGGCTTTGCCAATTTTCAACAAATACGCTTCGTCACTTGCCAATTAATCATTAAATCAAAATACTTCCGACTTTCCGAACTGTTTTAATACAGCCTTGCAAATACCTATGACTTTGTCTCAATAATAAGTGTTTCAGTTTTGTTGTTAACTGACGACTCGCAATCAAAGATTATTATTAAAATGATTTTTGTCTCAGTGTTGAAGTGACACAGTGATTCGCGTGACAAATGCGGTCTAGTGGTAAATTTCTGAAATATCGAATTTCCAGTTTTCAGTATCCTATTTTCGGATCATCTGCCAAGTTTTTTGCTGCTTTAGAATCACTAAATGTTTCAACAGCTAAAAGACTTGGAAGTTGTCTGGACATCTCGAAATATTTACCAAGAGAAATCTCAGAGGTTTTCGGTACGAACAGCGCAAATAGGTGAAATACCTTGGGCATTTAGTGTTTCTTGTCTATCTAAATTAAGGCGTTTTGTCACTTTTAATTCGATTAGTTTTATCATCGAGTATTTGTATCACTTACAACGACTTTACAAATGGTACTCCATTAATATTGCTAAAGCACTGTATAACCAATAGTTTCTGTTGAATAACTCCAGTTTCAATGTTAAAAACTAAACTCTCGGCAGTCAAATTCACGTTTATAACAACAGTCTTTCATATCAGTCGCAGATAATTACAATAAATATGTTTTTTATCGGTTTAACCTAGTTTGCCCTCCGACCGACGTTAAGTAACGAAAAGTAGCATTGTTAAAATAGTATTAATCATGTAATTTAGCCGTAACGAATGTATTCATATAAAACGAAAACCTAAAAACATCTCTTCTTGAAGCATTTTATTTTACTTTTGAGACGTGATAAAACATAATCCGATATTAATACTGATCTAAAAACAAATATATAAAAAAAGTATTACTGGTAACAACTATAGCTAAGTATATTAGTACGAACGAGCAAGACAAAGCACGCAGAACTGAGAACTGGCGCCCTCTTTTTACTATTTGAAAATATATATATATGTCAGCGTGTACTTTACTTGTGAAAACCATTCGAACATAAAGAATTTTCTAGTAACATTATGTTTTGCATATTAAATTAAAATGTTGCTCTTTTTAGGCAATCTTCGTCAGTTCTGACATTTGCCAGATAAAATGTCTTGATAAAATGATTCAGCCCATGATGCCAGTCGTGCTGTGATTGGCTCATAAAAAATCTATTGATACATTTCCTCACATTCAGGTCGAGATTTTTTTTGTACACGTGTATCGGCTGTATGATGTGCTACCGCCTCGCCTCGCCAGACTCGTTGGCAACTATTACATTTTGCTAAGCAATTTATTTATGTCCAGTTTTCTGTGATTTTCCTCTTACAATCAATGTGATGCAAATTTGCAAAATTTCACCTAGTTTTGATTCAAGCCAAATTTTATACCAATGTCTTTAAACTTTCTTTCAGTAAATGAAGCGAAAACCAGTCGATTTTGCAATCCAACAAATATTTGAAAACATCAAGCTTTTTTTATAAGAACCAGTAAATTTTGCAAATGCTCGTTTTTTTTAATTTTTTGGTTGCTAGTCTCAATTTTTTCTTGTTTCTCAGTGTGAGCGGTTTCAAGATTCAGTAAAGTTTCAGCTAGAAATACTTTCACTTTTTTCAGCCTCAGCCTGAGCTTGTTCTTAATTAAATTGTTCTTAAATTCCGGCCAAACTCAGCCTCATTGTTCTTTTTAAGTTGTTCTTATATTACGTTCCATATAAGAATGTTTTTCGAATCCTGCAAACAGAGCACGCGTATCGATTAAATATTGTTGTAGCATAAAGCATTGCATCACAGAACGAAATGAGGGAATTTTAGATAAGTTCTCATTCGTTTTTTTCCATTTCAAAGACATTTTAACTGAAACATCCAAAATCTTGCCTTTCATAAAATTAGAGTCGGCCAGGTTTTTTGGGTATAAGGTATTTCGTGGTATACGGTATTTTGGGGTATACGGTATTTTGGGGTATAAGGTATTTCGTCGTATACGGTATTTTCGCGTATACGGTATTTTGTGGTATACGGTATTTTGGCTTATACGGTATTTTGAGTATACGGTATTTCGGGGTATTTAATAGTAGGTTTACAGTACTTTAATAGTAAAAATTGGATATAAAGTATTGCACTTTTCTTGAATTTTAGTGTAAAGTTTATCTGTTTTTTTTCAAATTTTGGTATTTTACATGAATTCTAAATTATTTTTGGTTATCATTGGATATTTCTTTTCGAGTATATTGGTATCCCATTTTCCCTGGCTGACCCCGTAAAATACCCCCGATTTCGTACAAAGTTAAATTCTAATTTTAGGAGGCGACAATGTTAACCAAAAAACATGCAATAAGCGTAGACCAAACAGTTGGTATTTGGTGCTTTAAAAGTTTTCTTTTATACTTGACAAAAAGGAAATATTAATATTGTCAAAGTAATTAAGCCTCCCCCCTCCCCGTCCTTACGTAAAAATGGAGCTTAATTAAGGCAGCGTTTATACGTAGCCGCCTATTTTTGTAAACGTACATTTTTTATCCGTTTAGGCCAAGTGTTTACACATAAACTCCCAAAACGATTAATTGGGCCGGCTATTTTCGAAAACGCTAGCAATGCGTTTACCTGTAAACGGTCGAAAATGATACATAAACGATGAGCGTTTACGTGTAAACGCGGATATTTTTTATCAGTATAAAAATATAGCCGTCTACGTGTATACGCTGCCTCACTAAGCAACGAAAATCGGAACGTAAACTACGACGCCTCTGAAAAATCACTTTTTTGGTTCGCTCTTTACTTCTCTGTGCGGGTTATTTGGGGTTTTGTTTTTTTGCTTTAAACTTTGTGAATGAAAAAACAATTAAATGTTTCTCATAAAGCTAAACAAATACCGAGAAAGGTTTTGCTGTTTTGTCCTCGTAGTCCTGACAACTCTAAAAAAGGTATTTTCACGTTCTGATTGTAACGACAACTCCGTACAGGTGCTCAGCACGACGCATTCCAACGTGCAGCTTTGTATTTACAATTGTTCTTTACCGTCGTCGTCGGCGTCGTCTTCATTGTTTTAAGGTGCCAAATTAAAACTGCTACGACGGAAGACTTATTGCTCCAAAAATAGATCTTTTTCTGTTTTCAAAATTTAGTAATTCAGTATTTTAGCTTTTCATTTTTTATATCAAGTAAGTTTGATTTGAAAACTCAAAAAGGTCAGTGGCATCGTCAAGAGCATTCACCTGTCCTTGAACTTGCTTTGGTTTTGAATATTCTTTGTTACAATGCCTGAGAAATATATCACTTCAATTACAAATGATCAACATATTTGAATTGCTGGCCATGGAGATTCATGATCTGTTATATCAAGTTTTCTTTCGATCAAATATCACCTTAGTAATATATGACTCAACAATTTTTATTTTGGCTAACACACCCGACAAGTTTTAAAATACATTTACAAATTTTGAATATTAAAGCAGTATTAATAATAGTACAATGGACAATGAATTCCCTATTTTAGAGGCCTTTTTTTCACTGTCTCATGAATGTTCTTTTAATTTTACTTGATGGTTGACAAAAAACTAACATTGAAGGTCAATCATTTTCCTTTGCTTGACACTGTTGAACTAGATAAAAATTTGCATTGACTGTATTATTTATTTATTATTTATTTAATCTATTAATCAGAGCTTTACACTTATAAGGTAATGACACGCTACCCATAAATAGCAGGGCTAATCTCGGCAGGTAGTGTGTGGATGCTAAAACATGAAATTTATGCTAACAAAAATAAAAGTTCAAGAAACATAGAAGAAATTAGAAAATAAATATTAAATCAATGAAGTACAAATAACAATATAAGATAAAAATACAGATACACACGACAGTGAGCGAAATACACATGTTATAATATGTATACACCTGTAGATCTGAAATGAAATTAGCTTTTGACGTATCACTGATAATTCGTTCTACATCAAATTACTATCCTGAACTTGAAGATTTTGAAATAATATCGTTACCTTTTCTTGAAATATCCTTTGGAAGATTTCTAAAGTTTCCTGGGATACCATTCCAAATTTTAAGGCCAATTCTTGAAAATGAGTTTTTATGTTGGTTTAGCTTAGAACACTTTACATAAGATAATCTGAAGATGGTCATTGGATGACAGCCAAAAATTAAACTCTAACATCAGAAAATGGACTACCTTCTCATTTCAATTTTTATTACACAGTAGTTTGCTAGGATCAGCTGATGCACAAGTGCCAGGGACGGGATTGGGCAAATGTGTTAAAATAAGCTAAACAGGATTGGCCAGGGGGTAGTGGAATACCAATATATCCAAAAAGCATTGAATACACCCAAAAATAATTTAATATTCAAGATACCAAAATTTGAAAAAAAAGAAATACTGCACATATACCCCCAAACCCTGGCCAACCTGGCTAAAAGAAGACTCCGAATGACAATAGACTCTAAATCATGCAAAAAGAAAAACAACATAACAAATAATTAAAACCTTAATTTACCTTCAAACATCACACTGGCCTGCTACATTGAATAAAGTTACCATTACTTGGTTGAAGAGACACAATTGGCAATCATCAATAGCAAGACATTTGTAAACCTCTGGTATGATATTTGTCAAAAAAGCTACCTCCTGGGACTATAGTTTCGTTCACTAGCCATAGGTGAATGTAAACCTACCCAAATCACAAGGGAGGGTCGGTGTTTTGATTGACTGGTTAGCACAATATTTTATTAAAAAATCACTGACTTACATATCAGCTAGGTAACTATTTATTTTAGAATCGCATAGCTAATTATAATTAAATGGAAGTATTACAACTATTTACTGTATTAGACTCGCATTGATGATCTTTCTTTTCTTTTTTGATATATGGACAAAGCTTTTCTTCTGGCTTAGGTCAAAGGTGCATAAAATGTTTTAAAATTTATTAACATATATATTATACTTGCCAAATAAATTGTATGATGTAAATGTATTGAATAAAAACAGATAAAGAAAAACAATTGTAAAGACTGAAAACAACTAATTTTTAATCTGACGAGTTCGAAATTTGCAGTTCTAAGCAAATAACCTTTTCTACTAGAGAAGCTTTTAAAAAGAAATAAGCAGAAAAACTGGGACAAAATGATTCCCTTGTTATTATCAACTATAGAATTCCTGCTGCACCTCTGAAGCCATTTGACCCAATTTGCAGCAGCACGTTACAAAAATCAAGTTTATATGTTTCTTTTCCGGCTCACACATTCTGTGAGAACTTTCCACGCTATAGATGATAGAAAAGTCAGTGCAACATTTCGATTCAATTTCCAACGCAACATTGTATAAACTACTCACACAGCACTTTTGATTTTCACAGTAATAAATTTAAGTTTTTAACATTCTTGAAACACCGACAGATATATGGTCATAGACACATCGAAACTCCCTTTGTGCTTCCAAAGTTTTTCTTAAAAAATATTAAAAAAATATAGAAATTCATGCAAGAACATCTTGCAATGTACATGTTAATTGTAATGACGCGAGAACATGCGATCGAAGTCCGTTTCAATGAACAATATATTGGTAATTGGCAAAAAAGTCGGCGTTTCATTCCTTGATTCATTCATACTGGCACCGTGTCACATTCACCATCTCAAAATAATGTTTTAACTCAGTTAAGATTTTGTTTATAGTTAATTCCAAATAATCGCTCCATTGTTCAATTTAAAATATCTGCAGCGCAAAAATTCAAAAATTGTTAAAGCGAAATAATTCAAAGCAGTGCGAAGTAGCTTTTGAATTGCAGACAAAGGTAAGCCGAAAATCACATTTTGATTCAAAGGCAATTTTCCAATCGAAACTTTGCCAATCACGGAAACACCGCAGCGCTAACATTATATTGCCGTAAAGTTGTCTCTTGAAAACGAAAATTGTCAAATTATAAAATATCCGCAAATAGCCGCAATAGCAGTAAATTCCCGCATCAACCTGTTTTCCATTGTATGAATTTTTGCAAATCCGTGCACGGAAATCATAGTTTTTAATTTATCCTTTCTTATGAGTTTTATTTGCATTATTTGAAAAGGCTACAGCCGCTCTGAGTTTACTGCGAACTGAATTAAATTTAATTTCTAGCAGAGTATCCATAAATTGTAAAGCTGGAGAGTAATTGAGACGGAGAAGTCAAGAAATTTGGGTTTATCACTCGCCAGACCGTTCACACGTGAACCTGACGGACTGCTTCTGTTTTTGTTGATATTGCTTCAACGCTTCTTAAATTAGTTCTAATGCTCTCCCTTTGACTTAAGTGCATTTTAAACTACAAGGAAAACATGTTACTTACATTCATGCAGCCATTCTCGGTTAGACCAAGGTTTATAGCTTCGCCTTCGGACATTCCATTTGCAACTCGTGTATCCTATCCCAGGGTGAAGCCCAGTTACATAATGGTAAGAAAGTCAAGACCATAACTTATAACATGGAAGGATTGTTGAAGTTATCGGTAGAAAAGTATCTTGACATAATTGGTAAGGACACAAAGTTGAAAAAGGTATCGACTCCAAGCCTCCCAGAGGAAACCAAAAGCAGCCCGTATCGAGCTCCTTCCGATGGCAAACGCAGAGTCGAGTGTCCTTGGTGTGCACATACGTTCGATCCAGAGATGTCGGCTCTCTACGAGACTGACAGCTCACGTCCCGGCCAAGACAGTGAGCCGCTGAATCGAGGTAGTCTAGCTCCGCATGCAGCTAGTGTGCTCATGAAGCTGCTGTATGCAGCCCGCATTGCGCGGTTTGACCTTTTGAGATCCATCAATGCATTGGCACGAAATGTGACCAAATGGACTAAGGATGACGACGCCCGTCTTCATCACTTGATGTGTTATGTTAATTCCACATTGTCCTTGAAAATGATAGGATGGGTCGGGGATAAAATTGAAGATTTGTCGTTAGGATTATTTGCAGATGCGGATTTCGCAGGTTGTGCTCAATCCTTGAGATCAACATCAGGATCGCACTTACAAGTGCAAGGTAAGTCCACAAGATTCCCACTTGCCGGTGGAAGTAAGCGACAAGGGTGTGTTAGTCATTCTACCCCCGAAGCCGAAATTGTGGCAGCCGATACTGCACTCAGAACCTTAGGAATTCCCGCATTAAGTCTGTGGAAAGTCTTAGCAAAAGTATTTCCTCAATTGCTGTTTCATGATGATAACCAAGGTATGATTGGTGTTGTCAGATCAGGGAGGAATCCAACCATGCGTCATTTGGAGCG
>JAPEIX020031993.1:0-12087 GCA_026122405.2 Zoanthus sansibaricus
TGATGGTGAAAGTGAGGATGATGGTGAAAGTGAGGATGATGGTGAAAGTGAGGATGATGGTGAAAGTGAGGATGATGATGAAGAGAATGTGGACGACACTAACTCTGAGTATAATGACAAGAATACACTTCATCAACTAACCTGAATATTCTGGAAAACAAATTCTAAGAGTTGATTGCATTATTTTTTCTTCAAATAAATCTTTCTTGTTAAGAAACAATATTACAGATGTGTCAACAAACCACCTGTTGTTGATTATTGAATCAAACAGTTTGAGGCTTTCCTCCATTCTATTCTGCAAAAGAAATATATACATTTGTGAAAAGAGAAAAACAGGTCATAACTGAAAGTAATTTTTATCTGAAAATTATGCTCCATTCCCGTGTGTATCACTGCTTAAACAAATCCTTTCTCTTATAGCAACATTCCGAGAAACCTTATCTTATAAATCAGAGACTCAAAACCTATGCATTGGTATTTTCTTTTTCAGCTATTTTTTTTTATATAGCTAAATCCTTTACAAGCCTAGTGGCCGATGGAGCCGGCGCTTATCTCCGGTTTCTGTAATGTTAAACAGATGAGAGTCTTTGACTCCCCCTGGACGAGACACTAATCCATCACAGGTTAGCTCCCAGCAAACGCTGGTACTCATTTACTTACCCCGGAAGGATGGAAAGCTGAGTTGGCTTTCACTGAAAAGAAGGAACACAAATATTCGAATCTCGGCAAACTGTTGGGATCGAACTGGGGACCTTGTGGTTGGAAAGCAGAGATCTTACCAACTGCACCAACCGCGTCCAATTTTATATACCCAAGAAATATTAGTGACATTGTCTTGAACAAAGGCACACATTCTCCCACAATAAGTGCTGTTAACCCTGTTAAAACTGCAATAAATTACTCTACATCAACTGATTTGCTCCTAACCCCGTGGCTTTATGGTCAGAAAATTGCATCAGAGTCGCAATGATCAATTTTGATGAAGCTTCTATTTCATATCTAGCTAAATCGTGTTAAAAATCGAATGGACATACCATATAACTAATCTTTGACCATGTTTTTCAACAAAACTGCTAAGCCAATATGCTGTTCAATTCTAACCACTAAGGCCGAGTAAAAATGTAACTTCATACATTTAACAAATAAAGAAGCCTAACCCGTGTATTACACTGTGATAAAACACGATGGGCATTTGAGAACACGAGGGAAATGTAGAAAACACGAGCCACATGCTTTATGATAGATTTTACACGCCGCCAGAAGAAACAACAAAGCACACAGATTGACAAACTGACGCAATTTAATTCTCGGTAGTTTTCGCTTTTTTCTTGTTTATTTGATAAATTACACTCGTCTTCAAAACTTTCTGCTGCTTTGCAGAGAACTCCATGATAAGTTTCTCCAAATAAAATCTGTTCAACAAGTTATGAAGACATGCAGAACATGATTTATTTCCTTAATAACATTATCATTTCCTTCATAAAAGAGAAAAATCGATACACGAAGCTCGAATGTATAGTTTTATAAAACTGTAAGTTCTAACAACTTGGAGACAACCAATCATATCGTTCGTATCACTTTGGCGCTTCACAGCACTATGAAAACACACTTGCTAACCAATAAAAACGCACGTTCTATCTATTTTTTTAATAAAAAAACACGAACCTTTGTTCTTGAAGTGAAACTGTAAATAGCTCATGAAATATTACACAATTATGTAGACCTTGTACTTTAAAAGGTTGAAATGTTTAGTAAACTGTTTGTTGCGTCTCACGGATGCACTCAGTAAACAGTTTTTGAAAAAAAATTCAACGACTTTTCGGGAAGGGCAGAATTCAATTGTCAAGTTGTTTAAACTCTGCAACCCACATTTTAGGCCCAGAGCCTAGTATGCATATGGAATGAGAAATGGCTGACCTCAATAAGACTTTGAAATTGCTCTACTTTTTCCTTCTCACCCAATCAGCCTTTTTGTGAAGTTGTTTCCTCAATTAATTATTACAGGGTTCGACACTAACGGTAGCCAACTAGCCATACATATAGACTAGCAGAAATTCAGTTCTGGCTAGTAGCTTTCTATGTTCCAGCCCCTTTGGCCAGAAAACAAAATAAAAGTTTCTGTCTTTATCAAGGAAGACATCTCAGAATTTCAACGAATGGCTAGTAAAAGATAATGTTTGGCTAGTAGCATCAAAGTTTGGCAAGTAGCATCAAAGTTAACACTAGCAGAGCTTTCAGAACAAGCCGGCAACCGCCGGAACTCCACCGGCTACTCCACATTTCATCGCCAGCTGCTTTTTCTTGATGTGAGGTATAACAAGTCCAACAATTTGGCGATTTTGTGAGATTGAGCTTCAATTAAAAAGTGAGGGTATTTTGTTTTGGAGTTGTATTTGTTTTGCTTAACATAATTCCTTAAAGTGTTCATGAGATGATGGGTGTTCCATTTTTTTAATCTTTGTTCACAGCCACCTACTTTTTTGGAGTAACCTTTACTTTAAACCATTCTGAAAGCCCGGCACAAGCCATTAGACTAGTAAGTTAACAAATTAGCGTCAGCCTTGATGTAGACTTTAACAGTGATATAGCAAGGTTTGACACAGAAAGAAAATATGATTATCATAATTAATACTAAAAACTTGATGTAGATTTTAATTATTTAGTGATATAGTAAGATTTGATACAGAGAGAAAAATATCATTATCATAATTAATACTAAAAAAGAAACCCTTTTCAAAGGTTAAAGCTACGGTTGTCTCCAATTTCTATGGTGTTTTAAGCAGATGAGAACGTATCGCAGGTTCGTTCTCAACACATGCTAATACTCTATTATCGACCTCAGAAAAATGGAAAACCGAGCTAGCTTTGGTTGATGAAAAGGTTGATCAAAGATTCAATTTTAATTAAAAACGAGGATCGAACCCAGGCCCTTGTTATTAGAAGGCAAAGATCTTATCAACTGTGTCAAGCATGTAACCTTACTATTACGCAGTAGGTTTGACATTAACTTACTGTACTCTCATCTTCTTGTAACGTCAGATCATAGGCACTCAGTGCTGCACAATAAATTATTGCAGTTACATCCTCAAAACAGTGAATCCATTTTTTACGTTCAGATCTTTGTCCTCCAACATCAAATAATCTGCCATTTGATAACAACTAAAAATTATTTTTGGTGCATTTATAGTCTAATTAAAGATTATTTTCCAACATAATTTTTAACAATAATCCTAATTGAATCATAAGGCAAAAGTGCAATGCTTGTTGGAAGAGGCTTAGACTTATGACAAACATCAAATATCAACAGCACATACTATTTAACAATTAGACCTCGAGGTCAAATGGACTATGAGTCAATAGCCGCTGGCCTTATGGGCTATTCAAACTTGCAGTCCATGAGGCTGAGAGGTCTAATTATTTTAGTATAAACCTACTAATCGGTCAAAAAAGGATGTACAAATTAAATTATTGATGAAATATTAAAATATTATCAAAATGGGGATCATTACTATTCTGATCCGCCATCATTTCTCTACTAGTAGGCTATCACAAATAGACCTCTAGTAGAAGAGCCAATCAGAATACAAGATGCATGTTAGACAAAATAATAGTGAGCCTGAATGTTAGCAGCTATGCTGAGCTGTTTAGACCTTACTAAATCTAATGAAATGTCTAAGTGAAGGGCAAGAGGACGCTTGGACGACAAGTGGAGAAGGATAGCAAGAGTGTTGGTCTGGAGAAAAAGGATGCCATGAATCAATGAAGATGGAGAGTGGGAGATGGAAAGATTTCTAGCAAAGTGGCGTGAATCCGGCTACCCCTGTTTACGGGAATAAACCTGGATCGAAATTGGATTGATTACTCCTTAACTCTACAATAGATAATAGTGAGCCTGAGTGTTAGCACCTACGCTGAGCTGTTTAGACCTTATTAGGCCTAGCTTGTTAACATTACCCTTTAATTTACTATAACAGAGCTTTCAGAACAAGCCGGCGACCACCTGAGCTCCGCCAGCTAGTTCATGCTTCATCGCCAGCTACTTTTTCCTGATGTGTGGTATAAAAAGTCCAACAATTAAGCGATTTTGTAAAAGTGAGCTTTAATTAATAGTAAGATTACCTTTGTTTTGGAGTTGCATTTGATTTGCTTAACATAATCCCTTAAAAGGTTCATGAGATGATGGATGTCACATCCGGTTCATCTCAGCCTCCTACTTTTTTGGAGTAACCGTTTACTCCAAAACATTCTGAAAGCCCTGCTTTTTACCCTCGTTGTAATACGCCATTCTCGATTCAGTCCACTCACGGAAAACTGACCACCGTCGTGAAGAAATGTTCCGGTGCTTAAGCTTTCCAATGGTAGATTTTAAAGTTTTCATGATTTGTTTACTCAAAATGCTGTTTATTTTTTAAACAAACAACCGTAACTTTACTTTAAAAAGCAGAAACTATGATACAATTCTTTGTCTGGCTGTATCGATGAAGCTTTACAGTTTTACATCTACAACTTGTTGCGCTTGTAAACGTGTAAGAAATCAGATAAATTTGATGTTGCGGATTTTTGTCTGTGTCTTTCAAACTTTAAACTTATAGTTTTAAACAACTCCGCTCTGCGCTTGTAAAAAGTAAACGTCATAAACTCGATGTTTCAGTTTGTTGTCTGTTCTTTTCTAATATTTTGGCTCTCAGGTACGGCGTTTATTCGTTTATTTAAGGAAATACGGTGTTTTGAAATGCGAAGATCGTAGTCGGCTGGTCCTTGGTAAATCGTTGGTGTGCCGATTAATGCCGAGTTGCTCTCAAATAACTTCTGAATCACCCCCCACGCATACCCCCAACCACCTGCACGATAGCATAGTGCCTTGGGCTCTTCGAGCTACTAGACACAAAAATAATTTTGGAGTTCAGATTCCCATCAATATAAAAAATGTTCCATGTACAAGGTCGCAAAACCTTTCCCGGATAGGAGGGAAAAGGGGAATAGTTAGTCATTTGCGTTACGTCATTGGTTGCATTATCAACAATGCTGAACTATTCAGTGGTCAGAAGAATTCGAACCCGAATAACCCACATTTAGATCCAGTGATTTTAAAAATATAACCACGCTGTTTCTAACAAGTCATTGTATTATTTTCTTCTTTATTGATTTTGTTTGATTTGATTATTAGTTTAATGACTAATTCACAGTCACTGACGTACTCGCTTTTTCTATTAAGGCTTGGAGGAACCAAGGCCACATATGTTACTAGGTGTTATCGTACGTATTAAAGGCACACCAAAACGTCATAAGCCACTGAGTCAGCGGTCAGTTTCGCCTCCGGCGAAAAAACGTTCCAGTAACAGCAGTGTCAGTGAGAGTCTTCCCAGCACCACCCAGAGTCCTTTGCGACATTCACCGGTAGCAGACATAGAGGACATTGTCTTCCAGTACAACACCAACCAGAGCAAGAAGGCAGCATCTCAGGCGACCTCCTCTCCAAGTGCAAGCACGCCACCTTCCTCTCAGACTACCCCATCTTCTGGAACACCATCGATGTCATCTGCCACAGTTATTTCACCAAAGCCGTCGTCTTCACTTGCTTCATTGGAAGCTCAAAGACAGCAGCTCCTCGAGTTACAGGAAAGAGCAAGGCAGCAGATGCTTCAATCTCAGTACCGGGGATCTACATCTCAAAACTCCAGTTTTCCATCTAACATTGGGGTCTCCTTGCCCCAGTTACCTCAAACATCACAGTCAACGCTTTCACTAACACAAAATGACAATGCAGCGACTCAGTTACCAGCCATGCATTCCTCTCATATTACACTGCCTTCTGTCCAAGTCACTGTACAGTCTGCTGCAGATGACGCTCCTTATGATCCAGAGGAGGATCTAGACCTTGCTTTGGAGGATGCTTTGGCCAAAGAAAATGAGAAGGAAAAGGATCAGCAGCTGACATCTGATGTTCCTGTCGTCACGGATACAAGAGTGTCGAATACATCTTCTGTTGCTGTTACTTTACCTGTAAGTGATAGTTCTCAAGATGCTTTGCCTCGTCTCCAGGCTACATTACAAGCCCTCGGTATACCAGCCATTACTCAGGCAATCACTACACCCAAAAAGCTTTCGGAGCAAGGAGAAAAAAAGGATGTCGAGGAAAACCTAGTGTTAAGGACGGATTCTCAGTTGGGAGGTCAACCCGTAGAGGAACGTAAAGAAATACAGAGTGTACCGCAAACTTCTTCATCTTCTCACCATCAGTTCACAGAATCCCCATTTGGTAATCTTCAGACATCAAATATACGTCAGAATCTTCCAGGCTCAGGGTCCGTTAGGATGGACAACTGCTTAGCTGAAACGAGACAGCCTAAAGAAGAACATGCGAGTCGAGGATTGCCGTCATCCAAAGAGCATCAACCGCACGAAGTATGTTCACGGGACGACCATCGTTCTACAGGAAATACACAGGGTAGAAACGATATCGAACACCGGCCTGATCACAATGCTGGAAAAAGTCATACTAACAGGCTTGACTCAAGGCATCCACATGATATTCGACCAAGAGATCCAGGCAATTCTTGGAGAGACTCCCGAGGCTCAAGAGACACGCGATTCCCACACGAGACCAGGTACAACCGTGATCGTGATTCCCATGATTTAGGCTTTACTCGGGATCGCTACCGAGGTCGCCATGATGAGGGCCAATATAGAGACTATTCCGATAGATATAGGGGTCGAGATGATTATGGCCACCAGTTGGGATATCCTCGAGGTGATCAGCAACGTCGGCGCTCGTGGGAGGATGGAAGATATGAAGGCTACAGGCGGGAGAAGTGGCGTCGATGAGCATAGTCGTTCAGCCTTGCTCTCAAAGATTTGACATTCCAACGTTTCTCAGGGGCAAAATAGATTTCACAGTGCTAGCAACAGACTGTAGTTTGTTTTGTCTTTCTCCCATGTTTGTTAACTTAAAGTGTAAGGATCTTAACGTATCTTATAGGTACCTTTTTAACAATAACAAGTTTATCTATTAAACAACGACCTTTACATAGTTTTTAACATCGTGCATGGAAAAGTTAATTTTTTTTGTTTTTCGTCTTGTGATGAAAAAACAAGATATTTGTGGAACTTTTTCAGCTTTTATTATTTTAAAAAGAAAGTCAATCGCTAGTTAGTATTGTGACCAGCACATTGTTAAAAGTTAAACTATACTGGTATTTTTATGTTTAGATTTACAACATCAATCAGTTTTTACGTCCTGGTGGAAACATATTTTATACTGGAGTGAGGGTTTGACTAATTTTGCCTTCCAGAGAGTTTATGTTTCATTTGTTCTACGCGACTGTACACAACTCTTGAGTTGCACTTATATTTGGAAAAATTGAAAAGATAGCTCTCCCTTTCATTCGAGACTCAACTTTGCGTTTCATTTCATTATGTTAGAAAAAATAACAGCGTATTCTTCTGGAACTTAGTTTTGGGTGCGTTTAAGTAAAAACAGTTTTTATTCCAAGTTAATCCGTATGGAAGGCTTGTTAAAGCACCAATCTAGGTTTCCAGAAAACGACCCATACCTTGCCCATGGGAGGGAAGAGATTTGCATTCCAATATAGGGCACTGTCCCAAACTTTAGACCACTAGTTTTAAGACTAGATTAGAATATCTTAATAAAATATTCTTTATCTGAAGTTAAGAAAATGTTATCCTTTTTTGTTCTCTTTTCGTAAGCTTATTAAGCTTTGGTCCCAGGTTTGCACGGTTAAACTTTTTAACTAAGCAGAGACGGAGCCTGCTACTTTTTAGATTTTTGTAAACGATTGTTCACGCTTTTTCCTCATTAAATTTTGGTGCTCCAGTTTCGGAGTTTACTGAAAAAATAGGCCTGTATATTGGAAGTGATTTTTAAAATAGATGTTTACACCATTGACCAACTACAGTGGAACCTCGATTTAACGAAGTCGCTGGGGACCGACTTAATTTGTTCGTTAATCGAGGGTTCGTTAAATCGAGGTTCCACTGTATAAGGGGTCTCTCGTAGTCATGGTTTCATGACTCGGCCAGAACTAAGCATCGATATTACAAAGGTCATGTGTTTTCCTCATTCAATTTTTTGCTCCAGTTTCGGAGTTTACTAAAACAATACGTCTGTATATTGAAAATGATTTTTAAAATGTTTTTTTTACACCTGAGTGCCATTGACCAACTATAAGGGATCTCTCCTAATCATGGTTTTATAACTCAGCCAGAACTATGCATCGATATTACAAAGGTCACGTGTTTTCCTCATTAAATTTTTTGCTCCAGTTTCGGAGTTTACTAAAACAATACGTCTTTAAAATAGTTCACACCTCAGAGTACCATTGACTAACTAAAAGGGATCTCTCCTAGTCATGGCTTCATTTACTCGGTTAGCCAGAATTATGCATCGATATTACAAAGGTCACGTGTTCGAAACTGTTACTTAAACCCTTTTAGTCCCCTTTTTAATGTTAAATTCTCCTAACTTGAGCCCACATGCACTTTTCGTTGTATAAACTTGAGAGAATTTTCCTTTTAATCTTCAGTTGTTTTCTTTGTTTGATGAGTTCTCATGTTCTCATTACCATATGCCTCATTTTCCATAAGTTATGTAAGGAGAAGTTGGGTGTTGATAACAGACTGGGACTGAAAGGGTTAAATTGAAACTTGTTGCTTATATTGCTTAATTAGCCACGACGACATCAAAACATACCATATTTGATAATATGAGAAGTTAAAAATACTTCCTTGTGATGTAACGGTGATGTTAATTATGCTTTTTTTAACAATAAAAAGCAGATCTTGTGATTCTAGCTTTTACTTTTTGGTGAAAATACAGACTGTCCAACCATCCTGATCGATTGAATTTGGAAAAATCCCGATTTTAATGCAGAATACTTACTCTGATGTCCCGAAAAACTGAAGAAACAGCAAGAAATGTCAAATAAAATGAAGTACTTTTATGCCGAAAGCGTTGCAGCCGTGTATAGTACAACCTTGGTAACCTTTCATTCAAGCTAAGTAATCGCGTCCAAGAGCTGATTGTGTCAAAATCTAAATACTTTTTAGCGGAGCTCCTGCGGAGCACCATATTTAAGAAAACATAGTATATGCATCGAGTTAAATTTTCAACGTCATGACTTCATGTCCGACCGTACGTACGACATCCTTGTACACGAGTGAAATATTTTCTTTTCTCGTTCATCTGCAAAGTGATTTTTTTCTAAATGGTATATGTTTTTTTTCCATCGTGTGTTCTTTGATATAATTTTGGCATTTGTAAATTGTGTATTTGGCGAGAAATGTAAACACGTACAAACTAACAGCTCCGTACACACGATTTCGTTCCCAGACCTCTGTTCCTTTTGGAACGCAAGCTCTGGGAACGAGATTGTTTTTCCAGCTGTCGTAGTGACGGCGTGAGTCTGTCACATGACTGTCACGAGATTTCGGTAAACAAGCTCCATTTCCCGCCAGTTTTGGCATTTGGCGGTCAGGGTAACGCAACGGGAAAACATTACAATTATACAACGTGATTGGCTAGAGAACAATAAGGTCCTCCTATGAACGTCAAACTTAGAGACGAACCAATAATCATTTAAAGCAAACAATTGAAGAAGTGAGTCAGCAGAGATAAAACGTCAATCAAACCACACAAGAGGCATTACATCAGCAATGTTATGATTCTAGAAATTTACAAAAACGGGAATATCAGCACGTACCACAAGGACTTTGAAAGTTAAAGAAGGAAAGTTATTTTCTTTCTTAGTGAAAAGCCATTAATGGCAACTTCTCTCGCTTCAATTCAGCTTGGGGTATCTTATGAGGAGGAAATTTTAAGAGAATTCAGTAAAAATATTGAAAACAAGGCACGATCAACTTGGAGCGGCGTTCGAAGAGTTAAGCACGACAGTATTTCTTCAGTTGATAGTAACTCGTCCACCGATTCTCCTGTCGATTTTTCACCAGCGAAATCATCGAGTATGCTTTCAACTAAGAAATCTCTTGGTAAAAAGCGTGGACGAAAGCCCTCCAAAATAGATCTGGAGGCTAAACTTGAGCGAAGTAGACAATCCGCTAGAGAATGTAGAGCGAGGAAGAAGCTTCGCTATAAGGCTCTGGAAGAAACAGTTTCCTCAAAGGAACAAGAGGTCCATCATTTGAGAGAAAAATTAGACAAGGTGAGTGATAGATATTAAGTAACGTTTTCTGAATTTTCCCATCTTTGACGACGGGAATTTTGTATCGGTGAACTTTCAGTATGATAAATAGTCGTGCTCAAGTTGAAAAACAAGACATTGTTTTAAGTATTTAATAACATGTATTCGATGCAGGAACTAAATTTTGTTTTTAAGAGAATTTCTTAGTTTTTGTAAAAGACGTCGGTTAGTTTTGTGACTAAAGTCCTTAACTTTCAAGTCAAAGCACTTTCTTAGAATTGCAAAATTTCCTGCAGCTGTGAACAAGTTTCGAAAAGATTTTATCAGATGAGATTTGTTATTGTTTTTTTATGATGGATAAGTTGAAATTTTGATTGAACTCGAGTGAAATATGTTAAGCATATACTCAAACAAGGGAAAATCAGTTAATTCTTGTTAAACTTGGTGTTTTGGGGTAAGGGAGTTCGGGAATGGTAAATACTCTTAATTCGGTTGTTTGGATGTTGAGGAAGATGTATACTTCCTGGTTTTGTAATACTAATAAATTAATAAGATACATAAATATAAATTATTTCCTTTTGTATTTTATTGACTTCTCAGTGCTATCCAAACATGTTCATGTTTTATAGTACTTTGAAAGTTAATATTTTAAAACTGAATATTCTTCCATGACAAATTAACATGCACTCATAAATCAATTGTAACCTCGCGCCTTGGGGAATAGTTTGGAGATTCATGAATATTCAATGATGCTGTAAAGTAAAATTATCCCAACCTAGGGACCAAACTAAGGAAACCGACCACCTACAATAAGAACTCTAGGTTTAAGATTTACTGTTTTTAAATAACACCAAAATTAAACAATATATCACTATTATATATGAAAAAGTCCCTGCACAAATCCCACAGATTGAGGTGGGAATGCATGGTAAAAGGAATAAATCTGACCCTGTAGGGGCCAATCAGTATGCTGAAGTAAAACAACCCCCACTGTGTAATAACAAACCAATTTCAGTAGTTACAAATCTGGTATTCACTAAATCTGGCAAACGGTTGAATTCCATTTTAAAATATGAGACAAAGAAGCTGAACAAAAACATCACAAAGAGCTGCACCAGAAGCCAAACTTCAAACTTGTTTTAATGGTTTTAAATCACTTTAGTATATACTCTGATAAATGAAAGCTTTTAGTTGAGTAAAATTCAGGGGTTTGAATTTATTGAAGACCTATATATATGCTGCCATGGGCTAGACCTAAAAACATAGGTTAAGCAAGTTACTGTTCATGGCAGTATCATACAGAGATTTTTCACATTGAGAAAAGGTTGCTTATAAAAACCATTAATTAACCCTGTAAAATACATTTGTTTTTTTCATGGGTGTTTTCTTAGGTTGTTTGCAATAGTGATCTGATAAAATGATTTCTACTAAGTAAACAAATGCAGGCATTCTAGTGGCCCTAAAAATCCTAAATATCCCTAATTACTTTTGCATGCCCTAAAAAGTCCAACTTTATGGCAATATTTAAATTAATTTTCCTTATAAATCCCAACTTTTTTCCCATTTGTAATCATGGTTTAGTATGGCTGGTGTCATTGAAAATGCTTGATGTGGAATCTGGAATCTGCAGCAGGAATCTGTGGACTAATCCTAAAGATGGCATCCTTCAACTTGCATTTATAACAGTTACTCTTTGGATATGACATCCATGCCAGTCAGTGGGCTAAGATCTTTAACTATCAATCCCTATCAGCCATTTTACAACAAAATTACCCATTTTTTTTAGTCATTGTCATCTTCTTCAACTACCTGGAGTATGTTTAAGTTTGAATATACAGAGGGATAATTAACAATTAGACCTCGAGGACGAATGGACTACGAGTCAATAGCCCGTGAGGCCGTAGACCGAATGGACTATTCAAACTCATAG
>JAPEIX020032049.1:0-12086 GCA_026122405.2 Zoanthus sansibaricus
ACAACCAACGATGTGAAAAAAAGAACCGTGAACATGAATAAATTAGAAAAAAGTGAAGCGTTCATTTATCCCATTATATGATTATACCAGTAGATTGAAACAAAGATAGCTTAGTTTTAGCATTTAGTTGTCCTTTAAGTAGCTATAGATTAATGTTCAAATATCAAGGGTCATTTTAGTTTTGATTTAAGTGAAGAGACCCTCAGATCTTGATCTAATGAGTTCTAGAAAGTTGGTTTGTAAAAGTTTATTTATATTATTATGTAGTCCATGGTTTGTGCCCGTGAGAGGCAGAGTTTTAAAGTAAGTGGACTGTTAAATTGGTGCTGATGTTTCGCAATACTGAAAAAAATCATTAAATGCTTTAGAAAGACGGTTATTAAAATATTAATGTATGAAGAATTGTGTGAAAATTAACTGTATCTGGCAATGTCAATAAACTGAGTTTTTGAAAGATTGAAAATGAAAAAAGATCCTTATTCGTAAGGTTATAATTGGATTTAAGGTAGTATTCTAGGTATTGCTCTATATTATACTTTACATAATGAATGGTGAAACTTGTGTATTTACTGAAGCAGTATATGTATATTACATAGAACGAAGTAGCGGAACTTTGAAAGAAAACTAAGTTTTCTTGACTTTTCCTTGGTATATCAGTGTAATTAAATTTCCATGTCAAATTTCAGTCAATAAATACCCTAAATATTCAGGATTTTTTTCTTTTAGATACTTAGAATTTTAGATTAATGTTAACTGGGAACTATACTTTTTCTGGTGTGGGAGAAAGATTAACAAAGTAGACTTTTCAACGTCTAATGAAAACTGGTCTGCACGAAGCCAAACAGTGACACTATTTTGTTGGTATATAGAGCTTTTCTTTGAGGGATTGAATGTTTTACGTGAATGAAATAGATTAAAATTGTCTGCAAAGAATGAAATTTATTATAATACATTTAGATAAATTAATAACTAAAGAAACGAAAATCACAATAAAAGTTTTTGAAATTCCTTTAAAGAGGTATGTTAGTAAAGCGTTATTAGGGGCGTAGCCAGGATTTTTCAGAGGGGAGGGGAGGGGGTTGCAACGTGGGATAAGAAATGCTCTCAAATACTAGATATGCAATACAGATATATTATGCAATTATTACCGCTTTTCTCATGGCAAGAATAGAACAAAATAAATAACTGTTGCGATAAAATCGCTAAATATAAGAGAACAAGAATTAATAAGGGGGTTCCATGACGCAAGAGTGGAGTTCCGGAACCCCTAGAGCCTCCTTAGCTACGCCCCTGGTTAAAGCGTTTTCTCCTTAGCAGTGATGGAGGTCAAAACAAAATTTAAAGGAGCGCAAACGTAAAAACATTTGCATCAATTTGTATTGAATCGCTAACTGCAGGTAAAGAAATATTATTTTTAATAACATAAGACATTGATTTTCATACGGCAGAATATATCATACAAAAATATAACTAATTCGAATAAAACAAATAATTAAAAATTCAACTACAACAGCAAGAACTAAAACTTACTTTGTAGTGGGTCCTCCTGGTCCCCCTGGCCCGCCTGGTCCACCCGGACCTCCTGGCCCACCGGGTCCGCCTGGCCCTCCTGGTCCGTTAGGACCACCAGGTCCTCCTGGTGTTCCAGGTTTTTTTGTTGGCTTTGTGGTAACACCCCGACTTGGTTTAACAGTTGTTGGACCACCCGGACCTCCTGGCCCACCTGGCCCACCAGGACCACCAGGTCCACCTGGTCCACCAGGGCCACCTGGACCTCCAGGAGCACCAGGTCCTCCAGGTCTACCCGGTCTTTTGGTTGGTTTAGTAGATACGCCTGGACGAGGTGTTGTAGGACCACCAGGTCCTCCAGGGCCCCCTGGACCACCAGGTCCACCAGGCCCCCCAGGTCCACCTGGACCACCAGGCCCTCCTGGGGTTCCGGGTTTTTTGGTTGGCTTGGTTGGTCGCGTTGAAATGCCAGGGCTAAGAGTTGTTGGTCCTCCAGGGCCACCAGGTCCATTTGGTCCGCCTGGACCACCAGGCCCACCTGGTCCTCCGGGACCACCTGGTCCACCTGGACCTCCAGGACCCCCAGGCTTGCCAGGGAGTTTTGTTGGTCTTGTTGGTCGTGTTGAGATACCTGGTCTTGGTGTAGCTGGGCCGCCAGGTCCTCTGGGACCACCGGGACCTCCTGGTCCTCCTGGACCTCCTGGACCTCCGGGACCTCCGGGACTTCCAGGTTTTTTTGTAGTTTTCTTAGGTTTCGTAGTTGGTGTTGTTTTCTTTTCTGAAGGCTTTTTAGTAGTTGTCTTCGGTCCCCCAGGACTACTAGGTCCACCAGGTCCACCGGGTCCTCCAGGCCCACCAGGTCCTCCAGGCCCACCGGGTCCTTTAGGTCCACCGGGTCCTCCTGGTCCACCAGGTCCACCGGGTCCACCTGGTCCACCGGGCCCGCCGGGACCTCCTGGTCCTCCTGGACCTCCTGGTCCGCCAGGGCTTCCTGGCTTCTTTGTTGGTTTTGTTGGTTTTGTAGTTTGTCCAGGTTTAGGAGTAGCCGGTCCTCCAGGTCCACCAGGTCCACCAGGCCCACCGGGACCTCCAGGTCCTCCTGGACCTCCTGGTCCGCCAGGTCCTCCTGGTGTTCCTGGCCTTTTATCAGTTGGCTTGGTTGGCCTCGTTGGTATTCCTGGTTTTTTTGTTGTTGGCCCTCCTGGTCCACCAGGGCCACCCGGGCCACCTGGTCCTCCTGGTCCTCCAGGTCCGCCGGGTCCACCGGGTCCATTAGGACCTCCTGGCCCACCTGGTCCGCCTGGACCTCCAGGTCCACCAGGTTTACCAGGTTTTTTCTTTGTTGGCGTTGTTGGGTAACTCGGGCCGCCGGGGCCGCCAGGACCTCCAGGCCCACCTGGTCCCCCAGGCCCACCTGGTCCTCCTGGCCCTCCTGGTTCACCAGGTTTTATTCGTGTTGGCGTTGTTTTATGCCCTGATTTTGTTGTGGGTCCCCCTGGTCCTCCTGGTCCACCTGGTCCACCTGGTCCACCTGGGCCTCCTGGTCCACCTGGGCCTCCAGGGCCACCTGGGCCTCCAGGTCCACCTGGTCCACCCGGCCCACCTGGTCCTCCTGGCCCTCCAGGTTTACCAGGCTTTCTTCGTGTTGGCGTAGTTTTTTCTCCTGGTTTTGTTGTTTTAGGCCCTCCTGGGCCACCTGGTCCACCCGGGCCTCCTGGACCACCTGGCCCACCCGGTCCGCCTGGACCTCCAGGTCCTCCTGGCTTACCAGGCCGCCTTGTTGGTTTTGTTGTTTGTCCTTTTTTCGTTGTAGGTCCTCCTGGGCCACCTGGTCCTCCGGGTCCTCCAGGTCCACCAGGCCCACCAGGCCCACCTGGTCCACCTGGTCCACCAGGCCCTCCTGGACCTCCTGGTTTTCCTGGTTTTTTTGTTGGTTTTGTAGATTTTCCACGCTTTGTAGTTGGACCACCTGGTCCGTTAGGCCCTCCAGGACCACCAGGACCACCAGGACCTCCAGGACCTCCTGGACCACCTGGTTTTCCAGGCTTACTTTTTGTTGGAGTAGTTGTTTGTCCTTGTACCGTAGTTGGTCCACCAGGACCGCCAGGGCCACCAGGACCACCAGGTCCACCAGGACCACCAGGGCCACCCGGGCCACCCGGTCCATTTGGTCCTCCTGGCCCACCAGGGCCTTTTGGTCCTCCTGGTCCACCAGGTCCACCTGGCCCACCAGGGCCACCTGGTCCTCCTGGTCCTCCTGGCTTACCAGGTTTATTTTTTGTTGGCGTGGTTTTTTGTCCTGGACGGGGTGTTGTAGGACCACCAGGTCCTCCAGGGCCTCCTGGTCCACCAGGTCCACCAGGCCCACCTGGTCCACCTGGACCACCGGGACCTCCCGGGGTTCCGGGTTTTTTGGTTGGTTTCGATGGTCGTGTTGAAAAGCCAGGGCGAGGAGTAGTTGGCCCACCTGGACCTCCTGGTCCACCTGGACCTCCTGGTCCTCCTGGACCACCTGGACCTCCAGGGCCACCTGGTTTCCCTGGAGTTTTTGTTGGTTTTGTTGTCTTTCCAGGTTTTGGAGATGTTGGTCCTCCTGGACCACCTGGACCCCCAGGTCCACCAGGTCCTCCAGGCCCACCTGGACCACCTGGTTTTCCAGGAGGTCTTTTAGTTGTTGACCGTTCAGGTTTATTAGTTTTTGGTCCACCTGGCCCTCCAGGACCACCTGGTCCTCCAGGGCCACCTGGTCCACTAGGCCCACCTGGCCCTCCAGGTCCACCAGGACCTCCAGGACCACCGGGGCCTCCTGGTCCACCTGGGGATCCAGGTTTCTTTGTCGGTGTCGTTGTTTGACCGGGTTTTATTGTTTTAGGCCCTCCAGGTCCCCCAGGTCCACCTGGCCCTCCAGGTCCACCGGGACCACCTGGACCTCCTGGCCCACCCGGACCACCAGGTTTACCAGGTTTTTTTGTAGGAGTTGTAGGTTTTGTTTTATCAGGTTTCGGTGTTGTCGGTCCTCCAGGACCTCCAGGACCACCTGGGCCACCTGGTCCTCCTGGACCACCAGGGCCACCTGGTCCTCCTGGACCACCTGGCCCGCCAGGCCCTCCTGGTGTACCTGGTTGTTTTTTGGTTGGCGTAGTTGTCTTACCCCGTTTAGGAGTTGTAGGTCCTCCTGGTCCCCCAGGTCCTCCTGGCCCACCAGGACCTCCTGGTCCACCTGGCCCTCCAGGACCACCTGGTCCTCCTGGTCCACCTGGTCCACCTGGACCTCCAGGTTTGCCAGGTTTTTTGGTTGTTGGTCCTCCAGGCCCACCAGGTCCGCCAGGTCCTCCAGGTCCACCAGGACCTCCAGGTCCACCTGGTCTTCCTGGTTTTCTGGTTGTTGGTCCACCAGGACCTCCTGGTCCACCAGGACCACCAGGACCACCAGGACCTCCAGGACCACCAGGTCCACCAGGACCACTGGGTCCTCCAGGTCCACCTGGACCTCCTGGGCCACCAGGGCCACCTGGGCTTCCTGGTTTTTTCGTAGGAGTTGTTGGTTTTGTTGCCTTGGTCGTCTTTCCTTTTTTTGGTGTGGTTGTCTTTGTCGGTCCTTTGGGTCCTCCTGGTCCGCCAGGTCCACCTGGTCCACCTGGTCCACCTGGTCCACCTGGTCCTCCTGGTCCTCCTGGTCCACCTGGTCCTCCTGGTCCTCCTGGTCCACCAGGTCCACCTGGACCACCTGGTCCTCCTGGTGTACCAGGTTTTTTCTTTGTTGGTGTTGTTGGTCTTGTAGGTACACCTGGACGTTTTGTAGTAGGTCCACCAGGCCCAGCAGGTCCCCCTGGTCCTCCTGGCCCACCTGGTCCTCCTGGTCCACCTGGACCTCCAGGTCCATTAGGACCACCTGGTCCTCCTGGCTTTCCAGGCTTTTTCTTTGTAGGTTTTGTGGTTTTTCCAGGTTTTGGCTTAGTTGGCCCACCAGGTCCTCCCGGTCCTCCTGGCCCACCAGGCCCTCCTGGCCCACCTGGTCCTCCTGGTCCTCCAGGGCCTCCTGGGCCCCCTGGTCCTCCAGGTCCACCTGGTCCTCCGGGTTTTCCAGGTTTCTTTGTTGGTGTTGTTGGCCTAGTTGTCTTGCCAGGTTTTGGAGTAGTTTTTCCTCCAGGTCCACCTGGGCCTCCTGGCCCACCTGGTCCTCCTGGCCCTCCAGGACCTCCCGGCCCACCAGGTCCTCCTGGTTTGCCTGGTTGCTTAGTTGTAGGTCCCCCAGGACCTCCAGGACCTCCAGGACCACCAGGTCCTCCTGGTCCTCCAGGTCCTCCTGGATATCCTGGACGTTTGGTAGTAGGTCCCCCTGGTCCTCCCGGGCCGTTTGGACCTCCTGGTCCTCCGGGCCCTGCTGGTCCTCCTGGTCCTCCAGGCCCACCAGGGCCACCAGGTCCTCCTGGACCACCTGGTCCACCAGGCCCTCCTGGTCCTCCAGGTCCACCAGGAGTTCCTGTAAACAATTAAAACTAATTAGGAAATGATTCGTTACCAAACAAAACATGTATATATCATGACAAAAAGCTTAACAGCAAAAGTCATCTTTATTTTCTTTTATTTTTGCCAAAACACTCAAGTTTGGAGACTGCTAAACAGCGAAAAAAAACAGCTACAGTTAAACCTCGATAATTCAAAGTGTCGAGGGAAAAAAATGTTCAAATTAGCGGGGTTTCGAAATATCGGGTCAAGTATAAATACACCAGTTTCACCCATGTATATCTTTGTTTAGACTATTATCACAATATAGATGAGCAATTTGTTGCCAAGAGAGAAGAAACGCATTGACATACTTGGTATGGAGCTTACACTAAGCTTAAGAACTAGAATGGTCACGCCATCTGATCACAAATTAGTTTTCAACAAGACACTGTTCATGTTGAAAGAGATAAACGAACTGTGAACTGCCAAAATACAGTTCTTGACAGAATTGATCGGATAAAAGTATTGTTAATTTGTGATGTAACACCGTCTGTTGTTATTCATTCAGCTTGACATTTAAACTTCGAATTAATTATCGAGGTAAAATCAAGTCCAAGGGGCCAAAAATTACTTCGAATAAGCAAGGACTTCGGATTATCCGAGTTCGAATTATCCGAGGTAAAATGGTAGGGCAAAACCTAAGGGAATGAGTTTTACTTCGAATTTGCGGGGACTTCGAATTATCGGGGTTTAACTGTAATCTTAATCTAGCCCCTTACCCATACCCTAATCCTAACCCCAACCTGAACCCTAATCCTAAGGATAGGGTTGGGCTTATGCCTTTCGGGCTAGGGCTAGGTTTAATAGGGTTAGCTGTTTCGCTACTGTTTCCCTATTTAACAATGCTATTTTTGTTTTATTCTTCAGTTGGTCATAGATCCAGATTACGATTACGAAGCTACTGATTTGATCAACATAAACTTGCAGTTTACAGTTTTTAAGTTACTGAATAAGCCTTTGTCCAATCAAAGATTAATTTCGCTTATGTTTTTATAGTTTTTAAATTGGCTAAAATAAATCATAAAATAATGCCGTAAAATCATTTTTAGGGTAGTAATTTATCATTACCTTATTATATTTTTTAAAGATACCTGGTTTCTTTGTTGGCTTGGTAGGTTTAGTTGTTTTTCCCGGCATGGGTTTTGTTGGGCCTCCAGGACCACCCGGTCCCCCCGGTCCCCCAGGTCCACCAGGTCCACCAGGTCCGCCAGGTCCTCCAGGTCCCCCGGGACCGCCAGGTTTACCAGGCTTTCCTGGTTTTCCAGGTTTACCGGGGCCACCTGGTTTGGGTGTGGTCTTTCCTGGTTTGGGTTTAGCTGTTGTTTTCTTGGTCGGAGTGGTTCCTATGGAAAAAAATATTATATTCATCTTTTTGTTGCTGTATTATATCATGAAATCGTCAGTCTTTTCTTAAATAACCTTTATTAGGATCAACGAATACTATTTTTATTTCTGTTTCAAATCAAATTACAAAACTAGTTAATTACAAGTATGGCCCAAAACACGTGAAAAACACGAGATGTTAATTTTAAATTATTTTCATTAGAGTGTACTAAGCGGTCATAGTACAATTTTAATTTTATTTCTGTTTTGCGTTATTCTGTCATTAAATTAAGAAAATATTTGTTCTTTTTTACTGATAAATGTCGTAAAGGCTACTACAATTGACTTAAACGCTAGAAGACAATCGATTGTGATTACTAAAATATCTTTTTGACTTTTATGACAAAAAATACTTTTCAAGGTTTCAAGCATCTTTTGGTTTTACAAAAAAGCATCTTCATTGCATGTGGCTAAATTTACAGAGATGATCTTTGTTGTTTTTAACTGAGCCAAACTATGTGCTACTTGAAACATTTTTTTTGCTTGTGAATAATTCACACTTTTCCCAATGAAAATAGTCAAGAAAAAACCTGAAGCGCAATGAAAGAAAATCCATTGTTTGAACTTTTTAATGTTCATATAAAAATTAATGAAATAAAAAAAGTATATTTGATCTAGATAACTTCTTGGTTATAGAGGTACTGATGTATAGAAACAATTACGAAGTTAGCGTTCAATTCCTCACGTGATTAAACAAAGAACGCTTTGAACTATTTGGAATTTTGAGCTTTTAGTTTATGATGAATAGCTTATAAAAGTCAAGGAATTAAGGTTAATAAAAAAATTCAACACAAATAAAGAAAGGTAATTAAAAAAACTACAAACCAGGTTTTCCAGGCTTTTTAGTAGTTTTACCGGGTCCAGCACAAACACATGGTCTTTTACTTACAGGACTTTGTCTCCAATTACTACCTATTAAGACAAAATAAAATTCTTTATTATGGAGCATAGTACAATGGAGGATTAAAGTGACAGTTTTAAGTTAACATGTATAAGTTGTTGATTGCTTTTCACAAAAGGATATGAATAGCCTCTTTCATTTTGAGTTGCGAGATGTCTGCGCCATTGATCTAAGATAGAAAGCCTGTCAGGCATGCATTTCTGCCGAGACCTTTCATAAGTCATTAAATGTTTGGACACGTGAGAGGCCTTATCTTTTTAAAGATGCTCATCGATCCTTGTTGAAAAATGTTGGGAGGTCTCTCCGACATAGCAAGCTCCACAGCTTGAGCAATTAAATCTATAAGCAGGAAGAGATCTAAGCCCCTTGGGTATAGGCTCTTTCACGCCAAACAGTGATCTAATCTTCAAATTAAGAAAAGTGATTTGATATTGAACTCATCCTTACAGACCGTTTGAGAATATGATTAACATGTTGTCGAGTGATACCGGAGAAAGTTTAGTTCCAGAAAATGTCCATACCCCCCATGAAAGTTTTTTTTTACGAATCCCCCACCCCCTTATAATTTTCGTTCCATGGGGGTATTTTGGTGCCCCCCTGGAATTTCCAAATTTTTAAAAGGTTGTTTTTGTTCCACCTATAAGAAAGGGTTTCAGTATTTGAAGCATAGATGCAAGTGCCAAGTTAAGCCGACTTCTAATCTAACTTCTATTTAATCACATTTCATTGTATATTTTTTATGATAATTGCAAAAAAAAAAAAATAATAATAATAACAGCAAATTGATATTCTGTCCTCATAAAGAGAAACGAAACGTCAATGTTTATTATTTTACAAGCACCTTTGGCTTCATTATCACGAAAACCAAAATTGATTGAGTTTAGATCCGTTAAGATAACACAATATCCGTTCAAACTAGACAAATAACGCGGTCTAAAAATGCGCTAGTTATATCAAAACTATACACCGCCCCATATCCTCCAAGTACCAAATATGTATAACGTCGTATTTATCCCTTATATCTTATGAAGTTACCGAAATTCATTATTTGCAGTCAAAATTTCAGTATGTTAAAGTTACTTTTTGGTTTATTTAGGACATACACTTTATATTTTATATCATTTGATTTTTGTTGTTATAGTTTGGTTGTACAAAATTAGAAATTATGGACCTTGTAGCTTCTAACTTGAGATTGGTTGGCAAAATTATTCTAAAACAACGGGTAAAAGTAAAGTGAATTGTTTTAAATGAAATCGAAGTTGTTTTTATCCTGTTATCTGAAAACGTACTTAACTTAAACGTCTTTAAGAAGAACTTCCTTTTAAGACGCAAAAGTAATTGCAGAAAGTGAGCTCTATAAGTAAATATCCATGCCATGCTCCTCAAAAGTAAATCATTATCCCGAAATGTGCGCTCAAAAATGTCCACTAAATGTGCAAATTTTATTTGAGTTCACTAAAATATACTGTAGTTCATCGATTTGTTGATTTACCAAATCGTAAATGCGATATTGGTAGTTTTCCCTCAGACATTGCTCTTGGACCCTCTGAAAAAATATTATTTTTCTTACCCTCTACACTCCTTGAAAATGTTCACCTCTAGACCCCAACTCCCTGGAAATTCCAGTAACCTTCCATGGGCGGGGGTATGGAAATTTTCTGGAATCACGCAATTTGCCTATGTATGGCAATTTAACATAAAAGGTGTTACGCTTGTCTTGTTATCTTATCGACATAACAAAATGCAAAAAAACAAACAAATTATTTATTGTTTTTTTTTATATTATAGTTTCCGCTCTGCCCATGCAGTGAGCACTGTCTCACTTAAAAAGACAAAAACCTTATTTTATTATATATATATATATATATATTTATCCACCTCAATTAAATATATGTTTAATTCTTATCAAAATAACATAGGTAAATTGACTAACCTTTTTTACAAATGGCCTTTTGCATGTCACTTATGATGTATTGCACCTGCTTAAAGTCGGCTGTGAAGACGTGCTTTCTGAATGGTTCCGAAGCCATCTTATCTAGTTCTTTACCGTTAAAGTATCGACCAGCTCCCACAGCAAAAACATTGATATTCTTTTTCCTCATATTCTCTGCCTGTCTGTAAGGTAAGGAGTAAGAATCGTTTTCCAGTATCTTATTGAAACCTATATGGCTTAGTATTCCATAATCTACTAATACTAATTCTTGCTCTCAAATGTTCATAACTGATTAGCCAAACGTTTCACCGACATTGTGTTACCTTCTCTCATTGGCCCGTTCTCCTAGTTCTATCGAATTCTTATATTCGTAAAATTATCTTTCCAAAGTTGAATGAACTTTGTATTTTTGAAATAATTTTTTTTTTAACTTTTTTCCCGATTTATTTAAAAAGAACAATCTGTGTTTTTATACATTAAACTTGTATATTATTGAAGTTCCGTTCCCTTGATCTTTACCAGAGATATTTAACGCGGATAATATCAAGATGCTCTTGTTTAAAAACTAATTTTAACTTTTAATGCTTCGAGCTTTCCTTATCAAGTATCAATAACCTTCGACAAAGACAGGAAACGATTTTTTAATTTTTTTTGTTTCCATTATTCTAACGAAAAGATAATGTCCTTCTAGATAAATATTGTTTCCTTTGTTTTAAATTAAATGCGTATTGATACCTGCTGACATCATCCGATGACTCTCGGCCTGTAATGATAACCATTACTTTGGGGACATTTTTCTTACTCTGCTTTTTGAACAATTTCCTGAGAGCAAATCTCATGGCCCGTCCCGTTCTTGTACCTCTAGTATTACGTGTGAAGGGCTTCTTCAGGAGTTTGTTCATTGTATTATATAAAGCGCCATTATTATCGTGGCTTCTAAAGTCGAATTTCAAACGCGGGTACCAGTCGTATACAATCATACCAACTCTGGCTGTAGAAGATGAAACCCTGAAGGCGACAGTAAGGTCCCGGACAAAAGTGACAAGTCTTCGATAGTCTTCAACGCTTAGATATGGTGATGCCAGCAAAAAAGCCATATCGAGTCTTGCAATACATTCTGCCAAAAGTAATATTGGTAGATGTACTAGTCAATTTAAAACTACTGTTTAGAGTTTTAGAATGACGAGATAAAAGCCGGTTAATAAGGGGAAAGGGTGAGAGAAGGAAAGACTCACAAGTAATTCTATTTTTATTGTCTCAAACATATCACGACCGGAAGGGATGAGGCAGAACTTTAATGTGATGAACAAACCCTTTTTCCAATGAAAACTTTAATTTGAGGAATAGAAACTATTTATTGAAACAAGCAAAAAATACGCAGGTGATGACGTAATGATCACGTCAGAGCTAATTAGCTCACAGAAAACATCATTAAACATTAGACCATGTCACGGTTAACAATTCTGCCGAGTAACAGCCTCGCAGTTTACTTAGGAAAAAAGTTGCGGTTGAGTGTATACTGTATATCATTTTACGTAAAAAAAAATATTTACCTGATGGTTGTTTTGGCTTGGCTGTGGGGAAAAACAGTAAGAAAATGTTAGGAAATTGCAGTTACTCATTTTGCAGTCTCCAAGGTATACTTATATTTTATTAACATATCAATTAATCATTTTATTAGCTTAATGGCCATTGCAGCCCGTTTTTGACTCATGGATACTCCGTATATATCAGGGAATTTCTTATTTGCATGAAATTTCATGCAACAATGGATATTATTTTAAATCCTCCAGCCTGCTTTGCGCGGTTGGTTTGTATAGAAAGTGTCTCGATCCGCACTGTTTACTAGTG
>JAPEIX020032113.1:0-12085 GCA_026122405.2 Zoanthus sansibaricus
AAAGTGCCTATGAAGTGAAAAATGTTGTTAAATTTCTAAAGAGATCATTTAAGAAGTATTAAATACAGAAAGTTTCAGACTTTGGATAACATGCCTCTGAGATATAGCTGCAAAAATTTGCACGTTTTGCGCTGATGATTGACTAGCTCATTATGCATTCAAGGTATCAAGTTCTTCGTTTCTGTGACGTAATTTTATTTGCAAACTTTAAAAGCGACATGAGAGAAAATAGCAAGTTTAGCTCATATCTAGACACTGATTCATAGCACGGAATTCAAACTCAAGCTGTTACAAGAAAATGATTTTATCTTTATTTAGAAACCATTTTATCAGGTTTAAACTATTTTTAACTTGAATAAGTTTGCTTTTTTAATTAATTTCTCACATACTCTAAGTATTGAAGCAAAGTGACGCGTGATATTTGCTAATTTGCATCTTAATGGCTAGCCACAGAACTCAAATCTTCCAAGACGTGTGAACAGCATCTCTACAATTTATTTTAATTCTCTAAAATTTTGCCTGCTTGTCTTTCTTATCATGATCTTTTCAGAAAACCAAAAACATTCGTCGGCTTTATTGGCACTTTGAGAGTTTGAAATACAACGCAACGCACGAGTGACCTCCGTGGTTATCTTGTCTGAAAATAATTTGAGAGGGTGACTACCCTAAAAAGACCTATATAGGGTATTCAGTTCCTCACTAGTTACTTCATCCTCTCTTGATCAACACAAACATCAGCCCTTTAAAACGGGCTAAATTAAGTTGTCCTTTAAAAAGCCTTGGTCTTAACTAGTCCTTGCTGTATCGCTATCACGCGTAACTTACCATCTATGGGAAATTGGTCCTTGGGGGTATTCTTAAACAGGCGATGGAACTCTTCATACGGAGTCCGCGGAGAAAGAAGAACCTAGAAATTGTAAATTCACATTGGAAAGATTATTTAGGGGATTATAGAGTTTCTAGCGCTCTTGTTGGTTAGGCTCACACATTACGCCAGCTATTATCACCTCGATTAGTCATAAAAGCGTTTGAGCACCGGACGGATTTTGTTAATCCATTTACAAACAAGAGATTCAAAAAATTCACAGCACAAACGTTTTCCAAAATGATTTCACCACGGATAACAGTGCCGGGTCTTTCTAAAATAATCGCAGAGCGTTATATTCATGGGCGCGTTATGTTCAGTACTGTAATATCTACTGTTCTGAATGGGTCTTAGCGTTGTGAGGAAGACCGTCTAGTTCGATATTTCTTGATTGAGATTCAGAAGTATAACACTTCAGAGTGAAGTTTATATTGCACGAAAAATGTTTACAAACTACTAGGTCGGAGATCGATTAGAAGCAACCTGCAAATGCATTTCTACCCTGTAAAAGTCATTTACAATAACCGGCAAAATTTCATGTTTACGCTAAATTATTTACTATTTTTTGTTTAAGTGTAAAAAAAAACTATAACACAATATATATAGTTCAAAATTAATATTCTTGCTTCAAAAATGTCATAAGTATCACAAAATTTACATATCTGACACTTAAAAATATAATAAAACGGAAAAGAGAGAAAATCGAAATTTTCCGATTGAGGCCTTAAATCTATAAGAAAACCTAAATGAAATTTTAAAAATTTGAAAATTTATTTTTTGGTCAGTTAGAAATGAGTTTGATGCTGTGAGAAAAGTTCATAAGAAAAGATAGAGAGAAAAGTTTTTATGAAAAACGAAAAAAAAAATATTTACAAAGTTAAAAACTGATTTTTTGGTTAGTAATACATGATTTCGATTCAGTGATAAGTCGAATTGTACATAAAAAAAAGATATAAATAAAATCAAGAAACTGATAACTAAAGATTTAAATTAGGCTCTTGAAGACACCAAAAAATTAAACTTTAAAACATTTTGGTAACTTTTTGCAGTACGATTACTTCTTATAGCTTTTTTTTTCATATAAATTTTATCCAAAAGCAACAAGTAACAAAGTTTGAATTTAGTTATAAAATTAAATATCCATTCTGAAAAGATTTCTTTCTTAAATTAAGTAAATAAAATTAAGATAAGATTGAATATGGAAGTTTGTATTATAACAGTTTTACTTGGATTTATCAGAAACCATTGGTAAATCTGCATATTGTGTCATTTGCATTGTCTGGAAATTTTAACTCTATAACCAAATATTGTGCTTGCTTTCGAGGCAAAAATTAAGTAAAGTCTTGGAGGGCAAAATCAATACATATAAAAAAATGTCCATGTGAAATGAAAGAACATATTTACAAGCTCAGCGTGTGATTATATATCCTGCACGTTTCTGAGCTGATACAAGTCGCTTTATGCCATAGACATTATAATTTATTATATCACTGAATATCAACAGCGAAGATTTCGCGTTATGTGAACTTTTTCTGGAACTGAAAGTTAATCTAAACTTGTTCTCAATAATTCAACCTTTTTAAAACGTTGTTTATACAGATCCAGTAATTTTTGCAGCTGTAAGCAATCAATATATATCATATCTTCACTGAGAACTTTGTTTTCGCACACAAACATAACAATAGTAACCTTAAATGTTTAGATGTTTAGAAAGGAAGAGGAACTTACAAATTTTTGCAAAGTATTCGATGCCCGTCGGCGAACAGTGCTGGTTCTGGCATTTTTGTAAGCATCGTCTTTAGACTTTGTAAACACAACACTTTTCTTTTTTCTGCCTTTTTGGCGCGTTTTTATCATGATTTTAAATGGAATTGCCGTTAGCCATAAGGAAAAACTTCCAAACTTGGCGAACGAAAATCCGCTCCGATTTCTGCACACAGAGGTTGGTAATGTAATTGACTCTATCTTCTGCAGTTTTGTTACAGAAAATAGGCGACCTCAAACCAACATGTTAAATTTGATTGGTTGAACCTTGGAGCAGGTGCTCTGTAGTTAAGAAGTTAAAAACCGCAAGAGAATAAATAATAAGTCTTCATAAGGAAAATCTTTGTCTGGTAACAGACACAAAACCAGCGCGCATAGTCAGAAGAAAGCAGTTCTCTTCTAAGAAGAAATTATTCTGAGTGCATGATCTGGACATTATGGTGTTACGTTGAAAAATCAAAGGTAAATAGCCCGACGTCTGTTTGTAGCTGTCAGACTATACCCGTAACTCGATATGGTTTTGATAAGGGAGATTTTTCACAGAACATCATATTTAGCAAAACGTTTATTTCAATATTTACAATTATAAGAAACAGAACTGCCAAACACTTTGAAAATAAATTCATTTTGAGGTTTTTTAATATTTTTACCACTCAGTTTAAGTTGTTCTTCTTTTCAAATTCATTCAAACGGACGGACGTTGGGTTATACAAAAACAATAAAGAAATGATCTGCTCCTTCTCACGGATCGGAACTTCCATAAGTAGCCCAAAACTATTAAATACGACCACTCACTCAGGACATCGTAGTCAAAGTTTCGAAACAAAGGCAAAAGTGTGTTTGCACTTTTAAAATGGCATTCAATCATAAAATAAGGAAAACTCTGTCTAACAGTTACCACGCATTCTGAAATTTCATCCGAGGGATCGTTTTTTTCAGCCACCAACTTGGATCTACAGTTTTATTAAAAGATCTTTTTAATAAAAGAAAAAAAACAGTCTCATATCGTCAAGCATACCACCTTTAATGCTAAAGTTAAACTTCTGTTTTCTCTATCAATTTACATATCTTGAGGTTGTTTTTGTGTTTATTATGAAAACCGGCTGACGGTTGTTGAAGGCCATACATATATTAGAAGTATACATCATAAGATAAACGTTCGAGTTTAATAGTCTCTACTTTTCAAGAATAAAGTCAGATTGCCTGTAAACTATAACTGGTAATTATGGCGCAGTTCGACGATTAAAAAATAACTCAAATAACTTTTTCGCACTCCATTCGTCAAAAGAAATATGTCAAGCTATCTTCGAACATGACATATTCTGTCAGTTGTGGGCAGTTTTCCTACATGCAGCTGATTTCTACAATTGCACGTTACATGATCAACTCCCTAATTCTCATTACAGAATGCCTTTCACATCAAGTGATGTGAATTAGTCGATTCCTTAACTCACTTTACATTATAATTTTTGTCAGGTTTGTCCATGAGCTATGTAACAAAAACATCAGTCTTCACCATCAACTGTTATAAATTATATCAAAAACACCGAAATTTTCTCACTTGGACTCGAACTTGGTTGGTTAGTCTAATGTTGACGAGATAAGCGTCGTTGGCTGCAGTTAAATGTTAATTTAATTTTCAGTGTCATCAAAATTGTTATTTGTCTAGTTCGAGTCTCATGATAGGAACAAAATAAAACTAAAGATTAGGATGCTTTGAATAATAGTAATATAGGTCCGGCTGCAAGAGACCATTATAATGAAAACACACCTTTTAATTTCGACTTGATTGAATTTCTAAACTAAATAACACAAAGAAACGGCAATTTCTTTGCGTTATTTAGTTATTTCGAGTCTAATGATAGGAGCAAAAAAAAAACTCAGTAAAGATTAGGAAGCTTTGAATAACAGTAATATTGGTCCGATTGCAAGAGACCATTATTATGAAAACACACCTTTTAATTTCGACTTGATTGAATTTCCAAACTAAATAAAACAAAGAAACAGCAATTTCTTTGCGTTATCTAGTTTGGAAATTCAAGCAGGTCGAAAAGGTGTACCCACCAGGATTAATGTGCGAATTATCTTATCATCCCCAGTCGGTGTTACGCAGCGAGCACACTTTCCGTTGACCGAGAGCAAAACTCAAAGAGAAGAAATTGCTGTTTCTATGTGTAATTTAGTTTGGAAATTTAAGTCGAAAAGGTACGTGTGCTCAACAGAATTATTGCACGAATTATCTTATCATCACAGGGAGTGCACTTTCCGTTGACCTGGAGCAAAACTAAAAGGGAAGAAATTGCTGTTTCTTTGTGTAATTTAGTTTGGAAATTCAAGTAAGTCTAAGAGATGTGCTCACCAGGATTAACGCGCGAATTACCTTATCATCACAGAGAGCGCACTTTCCGTTGACCGGGAGTAAAACTAAAAGGGAAGAAACAGCAATTTCTTGCCTAATTGTTTTTCTCCCGGTCAACGGAAAGTGCGCTCTCTGCCTAACACTGACCGGAGGTGATAAGATAATTCGCGCATTAATCCTCGTGAGCACGCCTTGTCGACTTGCTTGAATTTCCAAACTAATTAACACAAAGGAAGAGCAATTTCTTGCTCACAATCTCTTCTTAACACGGACAACAAGAATGGGTTTTTGCAAGAAAAAAATAATTTGGCACATTTTTCATAAGATAGAAATATCAACGCCATTCTCCTCAGACGCCTTTAAAGCTATAGCCACAAATCGCTTTCAGAGATTTTCTTCCTAAAATAATATTCCCCACTGTTTGGCCGCCGCTTAAGAAAGTTAAGTTAATTATTAACAGTCATAAGTAAAATTCATCCATTTAGGACTAAGTTGCTTGTTTATCAAGGTTTTAAGGATTTTATTATCTTAATTGTTGTGTATATAAATATAATTTTAGTTTAAAGATACAGGAAGTTTGTCATCTGATGTCTACGTAATCCAGTAGGAGGTGTTGCACTAAGGACAATCAGCAGAAAAACATATTTTAATGAGTTTCTTCATTGTACGAAATATATCTTTTTGTCCCTTTTCAAACTTACAGTATCTTCTTAGCATGCTTCATCTTCAATTTAGGGAGTTTTTATTTTCAAGTTTTTATAAAAAGTCTACAGAAAAACGAGTGTATACTAAATATATAATTATCCTTAGATTCCCTATATTGCAATTTTTTAAATCTTTAAGATGATAACTATTGTCATCTATGAATTCAAAATTCGAATAACCGAAGAAAAATTCCGCCCCTAATTATGCTTTTTAAATATAAGTTGCAGTTTAATATTTTGACCAAGCGGCGGGGGAGTGGTATTTGTGACGCACAGCTGTAAGATGTCCTTCACTGTCATAAGTGTTTTACAAGGAAAAACGTGACAAGCATTTGAATTTGTCTGTTTTTCGCTGTGTTTCAAACCGTAAACGAAGAAATTGCTGTGTTCACAGTGTTATTATTCAATCGGAAGCTGCACAAGTACCTTCTCTACGTCATCACACCAGGACTTCATGATGAACTAATGCTCGGTTAAAAACGACAGCTGTCCCAAAACTGTCTTATTCGCACGTTGCAAAACACCAAAAACGTAGCAGGTACCGCCAAAAACTGTTTAATTTTCGAAATTTAGTGTTAATAAAGGGTTCTACTTTTTATCTAAATGATAAAAAATAAGCGATATTATTAGGTTAAATTTCGGACTTACTTTCAAGAAGCTTGTGGGTCTTTCGGATCTGATAGAAATCTGAAAAGGATTGAAACAAAAACAGTCATTTGCATTATGAGGGATAAAACTGTCTTGAAACGTTTTCGACTGTTTTGCCATCGTCAAAGTTTGGTTGTAAATCTTTCAGAAAAAATCTTTTTATTACTAAAATATATAAAACAATTGAATCGATAAGAGCAGAGAAGGTGCTGCATTTGCTCTAACATCTCCAAATGGTTAGACATTCGCGTCAGGGTAGTGATCCCAGTGTTGCGGTCTGTCTTCCTCACTGAGGGCATTTAGGGTTGTTAATACATGTGAGCCGCTATTGCAGACTATCTATAATAAGACCCTCACTGACTATTAAAAATCAATATTCATTTGTAAAGCGTATAGAAAGTTTAAGAATTCTGGAAAAAAAATGTAAGACCTCAACGAGATGAATTGAAAGCTGACCATTGTCTTGTCAACACAACAGTTTTGCTATCGGGGTGCCACTAATTACTAAATGTGGAATTCAAGGACTTTTTCAGGACTCTTTAGGAGCTTTTCAAGTAAACCCAGGACCATCTCTCAAATAAAACAGAAAGCTTTACATTTCTGTTTTCAAATATCAGTAAATTAAAGTCTACCATACAAATTAAACAAGTTTTATACAACGGTTGCAAGTTTGAAGAGCGAAGGTGTACAAACGTTTAGTAAAATTTGTCACTATCAACAGGTTCCTCAGGATTACTATATCTTTCAGATATCCCATAGTTATTTTGCTACACTAAATTGGTTGAATCCTGACAATGAAAAGCAACCAATGATAGATCGCTTTAGTATAATTGCTTTCTTGACAAAAATTCAAACTTCGCGGAGTGAAGTTGCGAATTTTGTTTTTAATCGTTGTCGCAACAAATATTTTAACAAACAGCTTATTTTTCAGCGAGGAATAACACGTCGATAAAGTGCAAAAAGTGAACTCAAAGCATGCACGTGGCAGACAAACCTCAGAGCTTGTATACTGTAGACTAGCAGCTGTCTCAGAATTGCTCCTGCATAAAAATAAAAGAATTATCAAAACAATTAACTTTGTGTGGATTTATTGCAGACAAACAAATGCTTCTATTTCAAGAACCTTTTTGTTTCCGAGTCTCACTAGCAAAACGCCATTTGTTAGTTATTTAAAATATTTCAAACGCCAAGCGAATAACCTTCGTCGATTAATTTAGTTTGTTAGGAAATATCAGAAACAAAATTCGCTTCATTTTTTCCATAATTAAATTTCAACGATCTTTTTTACAAATCTAGTTCCTCACGCAGCCGGCTCTTACATCTAATAATTCATTGTTCTTCTGAGGCAGGGAAGGAGTTTCATCCCCAACTCTTTCCTTTCTGTTATTTCCAAGCAACAAACACACCCCACTACCACTAATAAGTAAGGGATAAGGGATTGGATCATTGCTCCCTTTTTCACGCTGTCAACCACATTCCTTACTTTCTACCTCTGGCATAGTTTTACATAAACGTTAAGGCAATTTATTCGGGGGAAGATCCGTCTTAAATAAGACGCCGCGAACTGCTCGTTTAAATTGTACAAAACAAGCGTTTACGTCCTATTTGAGACACGCGCTACATAAGGCGCGTCTTATCTTGGAACGGAATTTTTGGCTGTTCTTAGTTAGTCTGCGTCTTAAATAAGACGTGAACTTCCTCGTATATAAATGGTTTGCGTCCTAAATAACATGTGAACTTTAAGAGTGGATGTATCAAATATGAGACCCGAACCATTTAAACGAGATATTCCAGTCTTAGGTAGGACGCAAACGCATAGATGATACGCGCCTTTGCTAAAACACGTTTTATTTTCTCCCGTGTAAATAGCCTTATTAATTACTACACGTAGTCACAGAATACCTCTTCAAACGGCCCCGAGGATCAACTTCAGGGATTTGAGCAGCTACTTCATCCGCAAACCTAAGAAAAGCAAGTTAAAACCTGAATGCTCTTAACTAATTGGCCTCTAGGTTTACGGATATAGTAAGAATTACTCAGTTATACTATAGCGTAATTTTCTTGTAAAACTCAAAAATATAACAATATCAAAATTAAAGAAGACGCTAGGGTCCTCTTGTGGGAAACTCATGCAACAGCAGTTTATTTAAACGTACTAGATTTTGGTAAGAGTGGGGGGGGGGTGGTTGTAATAAATACTGAGGGGGAGGGGTTTGGGAAAAAAACAGAGAAAAATAACAAGCAGGGGATGTTTATTGGGCACTCAAGAGGAATTAAGGATGAAGATGATGCTTTATGACTCCATGGAGATATGCTGAAATATTTTTAAAGGGTTCCAAGGTCCCTACCCAGAAATTCGTTAGGTACTCCTCTCCCCGGGCAAATGGCACATAAAACTCGGCGGACTTCCGTATTAAACATCGATGAATAAAAACAGCAGTTAATAGATTCCCTAGCTGTTTCGCCTTCTTGTGTGCGGCATTGTCTTTTCTGGGTTCCAATGAATTGTCAGTCTTGGGAACAATAATGGCTCAAGGAAGATCGATCGAAAACAGCTCGATGAGAGCTTCATTTCAGAGGAATCAAAATTCGCAGCCAATCAAATTTGCTTTGCAAATAGGGCACAGTTTTAAATCGCTTACTTTGTCCCTGACTTTGGTGAATTACCATTGAACCTAAAAAAGCATTTCGAATCAGATTGAGGGAAAAACGGTCTTACATTCAGCAAAAAACCAAACGCAATAGATTTTATACCAATTTATTTCAAAATAAACACGTTTACCGGTTTCATGCTCTTTCTTCCTCGAGCTAATTTAATCTACATTAAGAGTTAGACATTTGCGTTACGTTTTAGGCGTATGTCAAGCTAAGTGAAATCCTTTATGAGCCCAGTGGACCATGGGGTCAGCGCTTATCTCCGGCTTTTGTAATGTTAAGCAGATGAGAGTCTTTGACATCCCCTGGACGGGACACTAATTTTTATCGCAGATTAGCTCCCAGACCACGCTGGTACTCATTCACCTACCCCCGAAGGATGGAAAGCTGAGTTAGCTCAAGCGGAAAGAAGTTCGCACAAATATTCAAATTTTGGCAGAATTGGGAACGGACTGGGACCTCGTGGTCGGAGAGCAGAGATTTTATCAACTGCATATGGTTTTAACATTTTATTAAGTCACGGATGAAATGATAAAAAAAATTAAAATAATAAACAATACTTACGTCTCAAATTCATTTAGACAACTAGTCGAACTAGAATCGTTCGTATCAAGACTTTCATTCTCTGCTACAGCCAAACTCATTTCAGTCGGTCGCCAATTTTCCTTTGATTTAAACTTCGTTTGCGATCCTGTTGCAAAACAATAAACAAACAAGAACTAAAACACATGTTAATGATTTGTTATCGCAGGAAAACTCAACCTTTTAAAGTGACATGTGTCGAATTTTCATCCTACAATAACTGACAACAACGATGTCCGCGGAGGAGTTAGAGATCGCCCAATACTACATAACGGCGATAACGAACACCCGGAAATACCTCTAACTTTCCAAATTAACAACTTTTCGGAGAAAATTTACAGATCGATGTTTAAAGTGCGCGAACTTTTTCCTATCAGAGATTGTTTAGTTAAAGCAATTAATAATTTAAGTCTTATCCACTAACTGAAGTTTATTTTCATATTGCTTTAGAGCAAGTCCTTTTGTTCATCTCATGCGATGAATACGGGTATGCCGCCCTTTTCGCTGAGGTTAAAGATCAAGATCGTCTGATTTCTTTTTTAAAAGAAAAACATCTTTACTGAAAGAAAAAAAGATGCGATGAAAAAAGTAAAGTTTATTGCAATAGTTTTTATATATTTAGGTTCTATTGTTATGACGTGAGCAGGTGTAGTGCTTGGTTTTCCAAGATCAAAGCTTAGCACACGAGAATCAAAAACTACTGTTACAAGCTATATATTTAGGTTCGTGTATAGATTTTTGCGTTTTAAACCAAACTGAATTTTATTGAAAAAGGTCTGACAACCTTCGGAGAGTTAACGGTCCAAAAAAAGAAATGAAGTAAAATTTAAGAGCGGCATGAGGTTTTGTTGTTGATAAAGTCGAGCTCGCTCGGGCTTTTAAAACTTAGAAATTCAAAAACTCAAATGAACATTTATCCAGCTGCTGTATTAGATAAGAAAAATAATTCTTTTAATAACGAAAAAACACTGTTATATACTAACTATCTGGTTTAATATGTATCCATGTCGAAACTAAACATTACCTCTCATTTTAGATTTATGTGAAGTCACAAATTTTTTAACCACGATTGCTGTCCATAATTTAAAAAAAAATTCCTACCTTCACGATTGAGATTCGAATCAGACGGAGTATTCACCAAACCAATCTGGTTATTATTCAGGAGGAAGATAGAAATTTTCCACTCAGAACAGCCGTCATTTTTCGGGAGGAAAACTTTGTTTTCAGAAACTCTAAGACAACATAATGTGATTGGCTAATTTTAAAGAATGGTGTCACTTTTGCACCACCTGTCAGTTCCGATGATGTGTGAGCAAAACAGAAATATAACGACACTCACACAGGTTTATTTTCTTATAAGAACATTATTTTTCCAGACCAGACTAGATATCTTATTTTTCTACCAATTTACGGCTAAAAGTTTTTTTAATACGAACTCAGACTTTGCTGACAAATTAACATTATCTGTGCCACAGCGGCTTTAACAGTGTTGAAGTAATTTTGGAGCCACACTGCTACCAACCACAGTTTGTCTCGCTCGACTAACTGCATGTGTATCAACAATACCTGATATTAAACAGCTAATTTCTATCTTTATTAGAATCGAACGTACGGCAAAAAACTAGTGTTGCTTTTGCTTGTCGTATTGTGTAGGAAAAGAGAACATTTTCAAAGGCTTAATTAAAATATATAATTTATTGTACTTTCAAAATTTTAACGCAGAATATTAAACTTTTTCTAAATCATAGGCAATGGATTATTTACATGTTACTATTATATCAAAAGTTTTCATAGTATATGTTTTCTTACAAAAAGAACTAGATTAAATTCATTAACAAGAAATAGCACATTCAGACGATCTAAACCATAGACAATCTTTTGAATAATTTTTAAGCTCAATTAAATTGTCTGCTGCTTTATGCATTTTTGATCATGATTTGCCATAGTAACAAAAATAAGACCATAAGTTTGGCATCGTAGAAAATGTGATAAAAACACATTAGGCCTTTGTTCGGAGCAAAGATTTTTCAAATTATAAAATTTCAAAAACGCAGCAATTTGATACTCAAAAGTTGGACCAGATATGAATACTTAAACTTCAACTTTTTACGTATGCCAAAAGGAAGTAAAAATAGTGGTTAGTTTGGCTTAAGTTATTAATTTCGTATCCACCGCTCATGACAATTTTCGACCAGCAAAAAAAATCATAACTTATATGGGTTTAACTTTATAAAAATAGTAATACTGAGCGTGGACATAATAATAATAATAATAATAATAATAATAATAATAATAATAACTACAGGACAGATGAGGGGCCTAGAGACGTATGTATAGCTTGTCTAAAACATGGTCCAATTCCTTAAGTAATAAATGAAATTCATCTTATTAGACAGTTTAGTATGTCGTATGGACATTTTTACGAGTCGAGTGTAGTATATACTAAACTGTCTAATAAGTGATTTATTATCCAATTTTTTATTCGAGAAAAAATAAAAACAAAAGACC
>JAPEIX020032190.1:0-12083 GCA_026122405.2 Zoanthus sansibaricus
GGATTTACAAGGATAAAGTTAAAACATTGAAATTGTTATTATTTTTATTCTTATCTTTAAAATAAAACATAAAGGTTTCATAGATATTTAAGATTATCAAAATTTCAGACTATTATGTTTTTATTTGTCTAGTTTAAACGATTTAGTTTTCTGTTCAAATAAGTATTCATGTGCTTCCTTTCAATTCCGTTGTGAGCGTTTAATATATGGAGTACTTCACTTGTTAAAGAACTAATAAAAGTACAAGTGATCCGGAATTTGTAAAAACGTTTTGCTTTTGAGATGGTTAAAGGATCATCTCGCCAAACCAGGGTCTAGAGTTAAACTTCCTTATGCTAGAGAAAAGGTTTATTATGCTATTTACAACTGCTACAGCAAAGGAAAGGACTTGTCTCACTTATGTCAAGACCCTAATTATAATTCCTTGCTTTGACGTGGCTACAGGATCATCTCGCCAAACCAGGATCTAGAGTTTAACTTCCTTATGCTAGAGAAGAGGTTTATTATACTATTTACAACAACTGCTACAGCAAAGGGAAGGACTTGTCTCAGTTATGTCAAGACCCTAATTATAATTCTTTGATTTTGAGATGGCTACAGGATCATCTCGCCTAACTAGGGTCTAGAGTTTAATGTCCTTATGCTAGAGAATAGGTTTAATACACCATCTACAGCTGCTATAGCGGTTATTTGAAGTCCCTAAATGTAGGACTCTTCTATTATACTCTTGGATTTAGTTTTTAGACATGTATCAATACTGGCCATTATAGTAACTTTACTTTAACAAGACGTAAACTCTAATGTAGTTCTGTTAGACAAAGAGTGCTGACCTCCCAGGGCATTAACTAGTAATATAAACCCATTAAATACCTCTGGCTTCCGATTTGGACTGTGGTTCTGGAGGTCTGAAATCTTCTGCCCCTTCATCAACAAAGTTCTCCTCGTTATCTGTTGAAAAAAATACATGATAGCATATGACATTATCAGTGTTTCCGTCACCAACAATTCTATTTTGCTGTTATTATTATTATTATTATTATTATTATTACTATTATTATATTTTAGTAATTAAAATAAAAGTAATTCTTAAATAAAAATAAAAATAAAAATAATAAACAAATAAATAATTCCTGAAAAATTGCTTGTGGTCATAACCTAACAATGAGGCTGGCCACAATGCTGTTTGCAACAATATTATCAATGACACCAAGGAACACGATTTTTTCACAATTGGAATAAATTTCTTCTAACAATGTTATAAACATAATTGATATGGTTGGATTTAATATAATTGACCTGCTTCCAAAAGATTTGGTCACATAATTGGGGTCATTTGAAGATCCTGGGTCGTAGAGGTGGACGGCACAACCGATAAGTACTACGCCAACCTAACTCCCCTTGAGTTAGTGGTAAAGAGGTGAGAAAGGGAACAGGGAATAGCTTGACAATAAGGGATGACTTATTGAAACTAAGTTTTTAAAATGTATAATTACATAACGTTTGGATAATTTAACACACCTGAATCACCACCAAGTAGTCCAACACATCCTAACCTTCCAAACCGCCTGGCGACATCTTTTGGAGTTTCACCAGCTGAGTTGACAATTCTCACTATTGCCAGCACATGCAGAAGGAACAGGATAAATTGGTTTCATGTCTTCACTTAAAATGAGGACTATTTATATTATCATTTATCAAATTTTATAAAATAACCAAAATAGTAGACACGCCATGATTGGTCAAATAACTCGTGGTATATTTTGCAGGTACACCACAGCTAGAAAACACGAGTTTGTTGTTCATTTTAAAAATTATTTCATAAATGCAATAAAACGTACTTTTCAAGGATTTACTACATAGCTGACATTATAAACCACGGAAAATGTTGGGAGAGCATGAGAAACGTTTGTAACACTATGTAACATTACAGCTTTTCTCCTGTTCTCCTAGAATCCAATGTAGTTTACTCCGCTGGTAAATCCATAAAAAAAAGAGATGTTTTATTGCTTAAGGAGCTTAAAAAATGCATAATTTTATAAGAAATCCACAAGAACATTTTTTGATTTGAACAAAACACGAAAATTATGGCGCCATTTTGATGTACAACAAGGAACCCTGCATGCCTCTTGTAGAGTAGGAAAAATGTTTGAAGAAGTGTTACAGCGCCAATTGATAACCAATCGCCATGGATTGTGACATATACATTAGGGAACCCTGTCTGTTGTAGTGCAGGAAAAATGCCTGAAGAAGTGTTGCAGCGCCAACTGATATACCAATCGCCATGGATTGTGACGTACATTAAGAAACTCTGCTTCTTGTAGTGCAGGAAAAATCCCTGAAGAAGTTTTGCAGTAAGATGCAATAACATAGCTGATTGACATACTATAGATAAAAGTCCAATTTGTTTTAGTTCTTCCATCAGGTCTCCCTTAGAAGGAGAAAGAATTAGAATGACTTTATCCTTAATCTATATCATGGTCAGCCGAAGGGATTGACCCTATAAATGTAGAGTTTTCCTGATTTTAAAAATTTGTAAAAAAAAATGTGTTTTGTTCAAATCAGAAAATTTGTTTCTGGGATCATGTCCTTTTACAAATATGTACTTTTGATAGAGAAACAAAAAAGATAAACGTTTTAGGCACTTTAATTTAACCTGTATCTTTCAGTTAAGTATAGTCAAATGTAGTAATCTGAAGAATTGGAATATTACTTACAGTTTGCTCCATTTTCTACCAACCACTGCAGCACGTGAACGTGACCATTGCCAGCAGCTAGAACATTGTTTAATAGACTCTTCAACTTTATAATATGGACAACATCGTACATGTAACATACAAATTCAGTTCTTGAACGTGATAAATCAGGGCAATATTTCATTTTCAGATAGATAAATCTAATAAGACTCAATAAAAGCTAAACTGTTCCCATGAGGTCAAGTGGTAGAAACATACAGTTTTTAGCATTCATTTTCCTCTGTACTTGTTTTCAAAAATTATGGTTAAGAGTAATTAAAGTGCCTATGAAGCGAAACCAATTTTTACATTTCTAAACAGAACAATTGAAAGTACTAAGTAAGGAAAGTTTAAAAGAAGTTGGATAAAATGTCTCCGAGATACAGCTGCCCAAACTTGCAGGAATTGCGCTGATGATTGGTTAGCTCATTACGGATTCAAGGTGTAGGGTTTTTCGTCTTAGTGACGTAATTTTGTTTGCAAACTTCAAAAGCGACATGAGAGAAAATAGCAAGTTTTAATCATATCTCAACACTGATTTATAGCACGGAATTCAAACTCAGACTGTTAAAAGAAAATGATTTTATCTTTATTTAGAAACCATTTCATCACGTTTACACTAGTTTTAACTTGCATTAGTTTGCTGTTGTACTTAATCTCTCATATATTCTGTGCACTAAAGCAAACAAAATGGCGTGTGACATTTGCTAATTTGCATCTTTATGGCTAGCCACAAAACTCGAATCTTCCAAAAAGTAAAGCATCTTTACCATTTAACTCTCTGAAATTTTGCCTATTTGTCTTTCATGATCATGATCTTTCAGACAACCAAAAACTGTTTTCGCTTAATAGGCACTTCAAATATTGAGATCTGGGTTGATAAAAGTCTGTGGTTAATTTTCAATGCAGGTTAATAAAAAATTAAAGAACAATTTCTTGTTTTATAAACGCTTTACATTACTTATAAAATATCGTTCTAATTTTACAAGTAAAAAACTTTTAACTCTATAATTACAGTCAAATCCATCTCTGTTAAGTTGGAAACAAGAACTTCATGAGTTGATATTTACAAGTGCACAAAATTTAAATTAAATGTTACCTTTATGGGCAGGAGTTGACCCTTTTTCGTCTCTCTCATTTATCGACACAACTGCAGTTTCAATCAACATTTTCAGGTGTGGAAGGTCGCCATTGTATGCTGCTACATGTGCTGGGAATGCCAAGCCTGAAGGGGAGAAGGAAAAGGGGAGTGATTAAAAGATTGATCAGAGTTGCTAAGGAATAAGTTTTAGGATTTCTGGGTGGATAGACAAGATATGCTGACCTTACAGTTCATTAACATTTTCAGTAATGTGAGTCTGCATAGTAGGAAAGAGGCAGGAGTAGTGTACATAGTTATTTAGAGTACAGATACCATTAGGAATAATGATAATCAAAAACTACACTTCTCCCAGAAAGTACTATCTATGACCTGCACGTCTTCCCCCTTAGCCATGACCTACACTTCTCCCTCTAAGTACTATCTATGGCCAGCATGTCTTCCCCCTTAGCCATGACCTACACTTCTCCCTCTAAGTACTATCTATAACCTGCATGTCTTCCCCCTTAGCCATGACCTACACTTCTCCCTCCAAGTACTATCTATGGCCAGCATGTCTTCCCCCTTAGCCATGACCTACACTTCTCCCAGTAAGTACTATCTATAACCTGCATGTCTTCCCCCTAAGTTATGGCTACGTTTTATCCGGAGATAATAAACACTACAGTGTGAACTTACTATCAACATCTTCTGGGTGCAATAGGTCGTATTCTGATAAGAGAAAAAATAACTAAAGTCAAATAAGATGCTTAACCACCTTTTATTGATTTGTATAGCAGGAGAAAAAGATGAGATCTAAGAGGAAAACTTTCTAATACAGATTGAGATCAGTGACTCTCTGTCCACATATAATAAAGCCAAGAATTCGCTCCTGGAACACACAGGGAAGAGCGGATGTCAGTACACACATTGACCCCTGAAACACAGAAGTTTTATAAGTATTTAAAAATATGGAAACATTTTTAGGAAGGGATAAATGAAAATGGTGAGCAATTTTCAACTACTAATTGTTTCCACAAAAATTCACTTGATTATTTCTTCCCAAGTCTTGATATTATAAATAATGGAGTATTCAAACTCAAATACTGGAGTAAAAGAAAGAAGTCTCTTAATACTAGCAAGGCTCTTAATTTTCAGAGAAGTGTGCTCAGGCCAAATGCTTCCTCTTCATTAATTTGCACAATTAATTATAAAAGAGAGCCTTACCTACAGCTTTCAGATAATCTATGCAGTCTTTCTTATAAAACTGCTGTGCAAGGTTTGAAGGTGTGTCTCCCTATAAAAGACAAAAAGAGAACAAATGAAAGATATCATGATTAAGTCATTGTTCATCAGGTAATGACAAGAATGATCTTTTGTAGATAGTACGCTTTATTTATCAGCTGGTAAACTTGCTGCTCCACAGGCTTACTCTTTCAATCCTCTTTCAATGGACAGGAATTGACCCATTTCTCCAAGAGCTTATGGTTAGTTGCAAATGATGTACATACCATGAATAATAGTGAGCCTGTATAATTATTAGCAGCCCTGGACATCTTTTCAACCTTGTCATAACTAGTAGTTTTGCTGTCCCAACAGATTTACGACATGGCGTGTGAGAGTACCTACTTTGGTCTTGATGAGTTTCTTGTTGTATTAGGCTTCATCAGAACGGTACTATAGCTAGGTCCTAAAAAACTTATGTTTGAACACAAGATCTAGATAAGAAAACTGGAATAGTGGAAGCATTATACTATAATTCTTTCCTATTGTGCATTTGAATATGAGCCTTTTGGTAAAGTTTTCACTTTGGCAACCAAATCCAAAATTGGACAAAAAATTGGTGACTAAAGTGCTTCATCATATATGTACACTGCACCTTACACAGTGATATAGAGAATAAATAAGATTTTCAAAGATAAATCTATAGCAAAGTTTCTTGTTAAGTTTGTTTGCAGAGCTAATGACACACATCCCTCACATCTCAATCAATAACTAGATACCATTTTGGATTTTGGTGAGCTAGCTGGAGCATTCTATATGACTCACTCTAGTGTCATAGCTGGAACATTCTACATGACTCATTCTAGTGTCCACTTTGTAGTACAGCCATTATTTGCTTTGCTATGGATGGTTTATTTAGAAGACTGACAGTGTAAAAAAGTTGTGTTTATCTTTAGGAATGGTGACTAGCTTAATTTTGGAATTGGTTACCACTTTCAAAAATCTAGGAGCAAATTGACTTGGGCAACCACAAAAATAGTTAATTTGACGCCCTGTGTTGAATCTTGATGCTTTTAAAACTGATGTACCTGATCATTGCGAGAATTGAGCACATGATCAATACTTGAACTGGAGCTGATTATAAACTTAAGGCAAGGCAAGTGGCCTTCACTGGCTGCCAGATGGGCTGAAAGGTAAAAAAACGTTACTTTATTGTTTCAGTTTGGTAGTATTTTATGGCTAATTTAGCACAACACAAAGGTAATTGTAGTATTAATAATTAAACAATAATTGCTTTTATATTACTGTACATCATAGTTACTAACAATAATGATAATCGCCGAAGCTAATAAAAACTTAAAACCTAATTCAAAAATTAAATTACTATACAATAAACAATAATTCTTGAAGATGGAAAAGAATTGTAATGAGTTCACTCACAGTCTTGTTAGAATACCAACATTACCTAGCCATAACATCTACCAAGGTATACATTATTTAACATTGATTACTTCAGTACTGACTTTGTCAGGACTAGAATGAATTAGCAACTATTATATAATACTTAGCTTGTTGTTTAAGGTAAAAAAAGTGCTTCCATGACATCTCTAAGCTCTGATGCATCTAATAAAACAGATTGTCTCAGAAATACTCAAAACCTGGCCAAATTGCATTTATTACAGTTTAGCATCAAAACGAGTCTATAGGCCAGTTAATATAAGTTTTGTCAGATTGACTCCCAAAACTTGACTCAATATACTTGTTTTGAAGCTAAACTCATTCAAATACCGCTGGTTTGTCAGTAGCATGCTCATCTGTAATATGAGCATTAAGAGCTTTCAAGTCTCATGTATTGAGTGTACACCATGTGTTTCGATATAATATGACGCTCTCATGCTGACAGTAGCATTTGTCATGCATTCGCACTCTCCTGATATCAGAGATCATGGTAACAAATTTCTAAATTGTTCCTTTACCTACACTCAACTTTGGTCGAAATTGGAACTTTTATAAAATTAGTGCATTTACAGCAAATGTTAAATTTTAAATTTTCTGGAAAGCATGCAATCTTTAAAATCTGTTAGGAATCATTAATGATATCACCTTCACCACACTCACTCCAACATGATCCAAATGAAAAAATCTCACTCTCTGAAAAACTTTAAACTTCAGAGCTCTGTACAGTATAAGAGAAACTTTAATTTGTAATCATTTAGAGTTATTCTAGCATTAAATTGATCCATAGGAGAACATAATAAGTATAAAGAATTATAAATTAAAGTCTTTTCACTGTGTCCTTTAAGGTGCTGCTAAAATTTTACCTGGAGTGCTTCCTGTGTTGTCCACTTCGTCGACACTGGCTCCCCAATGGTGAAGCAGCTTAAGAGGAAAACAGCAATGTTTGTTTCAATGTTTACTTAAATTACTTATGTTTGTGGTCTGAAAAATAGAGCCTTTCTATCCAAGGCCTACCCAAGTTATTCCAAGTGTACAAAATTACCATCTAAACATAATGCATACAAGCTGTGGCCCATTAGGCCAGCACTTATCTCCAGTTTCTGTGGTGTTAAGCAGATCCACAAGAGCCTGGACTAAGCTACGCCCATGGCCAGACACAAGAGCACTAAATCAGCCATAATAGGTCAGTTTAATTTCCAGCACAAGCTGGTGCTCAGCTAATAAGCTGACTCAGCTTTAATTTGGTGGAAAAAGGTTAGTTCATAAATTATATCAAAATCCAGGCACAACAAACCGCTTCTAATTATAAAAATACAAAACATCTTAAGCTCTTTAAAAAAAAATGATGCACATGTGAAACATATTACATTCAGTCAATATAATCTTGAAGTAAATTTTTGATAAAATCTTAGTATAAAGAAAGAAGATCAAAAAGCAAAGCAAGATTCAAGTAATGACGTTTTAGAAAAACAGCACATATTGACGAATGTTATGTATGCATGTCAAAACAATATTTTCAAACAAGAGCTGTGAACTTTACAGTTTCTTTAATTTGCACTTTTTACAGATTCAAAAATAGTAGTTTTAAGCATGCAAATGTTAAAGAATAAAATTAAGTAATAAAAAGATTATTTCTTTGCAATAATACTGTGAAAAGTTAACTTTGTTTGAACACCTCACGTGTATGATCATAATACTTTAAAACATGCAAAGGTATTAATTGAAAATGGAATTAATGTTTATTTATAAGCCTTTTTTACCTGTAGACAACCAAGACGACCATGGAAAGCAGCACAGTGCACGGCAGTCCAGCCCATGCTGTCTACAGCATTGATATCCTATCAAAATACAACCATTTCAAATTATTATTAATATTATTATCAAATGCATTAATAACTTATGAAATATTAACAAAAGAAATCATACTGTATGTGAGGACTAGCTGTCTTTAAATTTCATAAAGATCTCTTACACATTAATTTTATACAAAATTTTTGCTTGAAATTTCTTGGCCAGATCAACCTATCTCTCAAACATAAGAATATGAATAAAATCATCGCTGCAATCTGATTGGTTAAGAGCCTCTCAGACTGTAAATCCTAAAAAGTGTATCTACAAATCAAAGCTGCACTGCATGGTTTTCAAACAAACAAAATGAGCTCAATCAAAAGATAAAAAAAGACTAGTCTACATTCAAAAGTGCTTTGAAAAGCTCACTCAAAATTTAAAAGATAATGCTACCTCAGATAAAATTAAATGAAGATAATATACTTGTGCCAGAACATTATGATTTTGAGCTCAAAAAGGGCTTAACATTTTAAATAACGGTCTCTCACTCACATTTTAGATATTAAATGTTTTCTGTTCATACTTTATCTATTACTTATAAAAATGAAATTCAATTTAATCATTTGATTTATCAAATGGCAACTACACATCTTACTTATTAATATCTTAAAGTCCAAAAGTCTGAAATGATCATGACGAGATACAGTAAATGAAAAAAGAAAGTACAACATGCAGTAAGGTTTTGGAACTAGAAAACTTCTTTTTCTTGTTTTCATTCAATATATTTTGAGGATATTTTTAATTTATCTTTGTTATTATGATCACTTTACTTATCCTTACCACTTAAATGTAATGCTAAATTGATATGCAGGCTGCTATCTAAGTCTAGTAAAGCGTGTGAGTTTTTCAAGAGCCTCAGTCGACCAAACAAGTAAATAATGTGTATCATTATATGGTATCTGTTAGTTTTTAAATTTATTTAGCACATTCAATAAAAATGGAGTATCTCAGTCTGTTGAAATCTATCACACAGTATATATAATATGAAGACCGTGAATATGAGCAGCTTCAGCCTTTTTGATTTCATTTATTTGCCAGTTTAGTCCCTGTCTACTGGAGTACTGTAATTTTTGTTTGAAAACAAAAGATTAGAGAATGGGATCTAGGAATGACATAAAAAAAACTGCCAATTTTATGTGATGTCTTGTCTACATGAAACAATTTTCTGTGTGTGACAATATTTAATTGCACACCAGTTTGTTGTCAAACAAAAATTGGTCACTCTACATGAGCAAATAAAAATTGTCACATAAAAATAGCTTGTGTAGCCAAGGCTTATGTACTTACCACACCATGTCGTAAGATGGATTGCAATGTATATGAGTTGCCATGAGCTGCTGCCAGATGTGATGGGGTACATCCTGTAGGATGACAATGATGGTTTTTCTTCTTTTTATTTTCATATTTTTCAGTCTTTTGACTTGTTTTATTCTTGTGCAGCTAAACAATATAATTGCTATTCCATTGAGTAGACATTCACATTCTATTAAAATACAATCATTTAGTTCTTGAACAAATAAAAAATTTCTCCTCTTACAGTAAGTAAAATCCTGACCTGCTATATATGGCCTTCTTAGTTTTGGATAATATGTAATTTATTCAACTGTGAAAGGGAAATATGAAAATATTGTGAACACAGTTATCTTAAACAAAACTTGACAGCAGTGATACAAGCATATTGCAAAGAAGGTTCCAACTCCAAATGAGCTTTAGGGTAATCAAATATATTCTACTAAGAAAGTTTGTCCTTTTTCATAATTATCCATGGGTGAAATGGGGCTTAAAGAATGCCTGTAATGTATTTTAGTTACTAACAGTTCATCAATAAACAAACATGTGATTGAAGCAAGATGATAAGGTGCATTAGTTTGGGTCTATTCTGGAGTAAGAATATATTTTGGAATAATCTGGATTTTCTGGATTTTAATTTACCAATTGAAACAAACAGTTATTCCAAGTAATCCATGCATTCTTATAAAATTATGTGCATGTTAATTTTTACTTCGGGTCAGCGGATTTCTGTAGCTCTGGGGTAGGCAGTACGTTTGGTTCAGTGTTTTCTTTGCTGTTGAGTCAGTTGTCCACCATATTTGATGTTTGATGTTTTGATGTCTTTCATGTTGCATGTGAAGTTACTATAATTCCAGATTATTCCGGTTGGTCTAATACTGTATCAGGTGCAGAATGAGCGGAAGAGTATTCCAAGCATTCCTGAATCAGAATAGGTCCCAAACAAACAACTCTTCCAAAAAATCTATGTATTCTGACTTATTCCAGAATTGAACCAAATGAATGCAGCCTAAGAGTAGCATCAGCATACTACTGATTGGAGTGATTGCAGAGAGCAAACGATGCAAAATAAACAAATAGTTTTCAACCCAGCACTGACTATACCATCTGAGTCTTAGTTAAGTGAATGAAAGTATTCACAATGTGGAGATCGAGACAAAGTCACATCATCATAGATGCCAACCCTAAAAATTTGAAAAGTGGAGACATTTTTATGAGTTGACTTTTCTTTAAGTTGTTCTGGTTGACTTACAAGTATCGGTTTTTGCAATTGTTTTGGTTTGACAGTGTAGCGGGGTCTATAAACAATCCATGACAGGACATGAGCACCATAGAAATTGCCTAAAACAGTCCGTTTATGAATGTTTGACCTTTGTTTTGCAAAAGTAACATATTGACCCTTTAAAGTGTTCTAGCAGTATGATGCTCATCAGTGTGGTAAGTTCTCAAGTTTTACAGGGTTGTCAATAAGCACCGTTGACTGATAATAGCACTGGCTACTAGTAAGAGCTTTTTCGAAAGCTGGAAATTGACAGTGGGAGAAAAAGCTGTCATTAAAAAAATGCTTTAGAAAAAAATAGATAAAAGAAAGATGCCATCTATGTAGTTCCAAATATCTCTGCCAACTTCAAATCTTATTGACAACCCTGTATCAAATAAGTATTGAATATTTGTGGATGTAAAGAGTTGGAGATTTAAGAACCAAAGTGGGAAATGAAACAAAAAAGGATTTAAGTCTTCTGCCAAATCCAAGAGAATTGGCATCTATGCATCATGTGACAATCAGTAGCTTCAATGGAGCACAAATATGTGAAGCAACTTGTTCAATGAAAGTTTTTTTTTAAAAACCTAAAGACAACTCTAGCAATGGTGTTGATCATCATTGTAATGGTCTACCAGTATTTAACACAAAATCCAATGACATAATGACCAAACTTAAAACCAAAAAATGAAAGAACTTACCCATCAAGTTTTCAACCACCCTGGATTTAAAATAACTGCTCAAATGTAACTAACTACAAACTTCTTATTAAACTTAACATTTGACTTGATATAACAAACAATAAAAATACATTATTTATTTACTATCAAAATTGATTTCTGTGATGACATATCTTTTTTAAAATTACAGGGCTTCTGACATTTCACGATTACGCGATTTCGTGAAATTGACCTAAAATCGCGTAATATCGTGTATTTTGCTTATTTCCGCGTAATGTCGTGAAATTTGTTAAAAAAATCACAATATAACAACAATGAAGACACTGAACTGGCCAAAACCGGCCGGTACGCGATGTTCTGTTTTTTCTCAACCGGCCAAAACCGGCCGACCAGAGACAGCTCAAATTCTCGGCCTCTCATCTCCCCCGTATAGTTTAGAATTTGCTTCAATTGTTTTAACAGAATTAAACAAAAAATAGCCAATCAAATTACAGCACCTGCGCATATAATTT
>JAPEIX020032303.1:0-12080 GCA_026122405.2 Zoanthus sansibaricus
CATGGTGATATCACTCAAAACATATTTTCGAATGATATCGAATTGATCCAGCTTTGCTAACACACGCTATCCCGGGTTCCATTCCGTTTTTGAGTGCGTGGCCGTGATCCATGATGCACAGGTCCCCAATACAGACATTGAGAGCCACAAACAGTTCTGCTGGGAAGATGTAAAATGCATTGTTTTTGGTTCCTGCTTCCTGATTGTATGAGATTAAAAATGAATAAAACCCCCCTCCAAAAACAGGTTACCATGGCAACATCACACATCCTAACAACAAAATTTTTATGATATTTCTGTTTTCGAATACATTTTAGGAAAAGTCACGAGATTTGATGGCATTTAGATAGATAGTAGGAGAATGGTGATTCTTTGAAATCAGCACTCAGGCACATTAAGGCATGGGTCAAAAACTAAAACTGACCCCCAGCAAAGATCGTTGAAACGTCATATGTTTATTGTAAAAACATGGCGGTCAAAAGCTTGCATAAAAGTTATTGTCGCATGGTGAATCTGGGAACTTGTACATTGTTGTATAATTAATCATTTTAGATAAAATACTGGAAATAATCTTTGAGGTTTTGTCTTTTGGAGAGTGTTCACTCGATAGCAATGTTTCTTTGAACTGAATCTCCTCGATTTCAACAATCAGGAATTGGAGACCGTGAAATTCAAGGTGAGCAATCAGATTGCATTTTTTTAGATTATAAATTTTCGTAACTTGTTTTATAATATATATTTTGGATTTTGGCTGTTAGATTAAGATTATGTTAAGAGGGTCTGCGGTTGTTTTTTGAGAAATCGATGTTTACGCATTAAAACTAGTTCGGTCGTTAAATAAGAAACCCCCAAATCAAGTTTCATTATTTAGTCAGCGTGCTCTGTACAATGGTTTATTTTATATATTTACAACTGATTTTTATATACAGAAACTGGCCGTTCTTATAGACATGCAAATAATATAATACATAAATATTCACAAATGAGCAGTTATTTCCCAGTGCTCTAAAAGCTTTTTTGAAAGATGAAATTTTTTATAAAGAGTATTAGCGTGAGTGTTGTTTCTGATGTCTTTTAGAAGTGGAACTCGGTTTCCCTTTTGCAAAAAATAGTCTTGCTCCCATCTTTCAATTTCCGTCTTGAGGCTGCCATACTCTTTCAGTATTTCGGTCTGGACTTGTGTAAGCGAGTTCAAATACTGCTCCTGCAAGTACGAATTATTCGGGCTGTTTTTCCACCTCTTCCTTGCCCCATCAGTTTCAAGCACAAGTCTTGTTTCCCCAAGTATCTGCGCAATGTTTTTCCCCAAAGTCGTTGTTGCTGTCGGTTTTCGTTTCTTTGAAGCTGCAGTGCAAAAAAGGAAGTTAACCAGTCAGTTGTATATTGATCATTTATTTAAATTCATTTTTTGCTCTAGGGAATCTCTAATATTTTATTGTTTGCGTTTTTTGCTTATTTTTTAGTTTTGGAAAACAAAAACTGAACTCCCATGAACTAGAACTTGTCATTACAATTCAAATTTAATGGATCATACCCTGTATATTAAAATAAAATTTACTTTTAATCTCTACATTTCAAATCTAACGTTAATTACACTTTATGAGCAGAGTTAGCTACTGTATTCATTTAAGAAATAATAGTCATGTTCTTTGTGCTTTCATAGCTTGGTGAAAACCGAGGCAATTAAAGATTTGGGAGAATTTGAAAAAAGATCAGTGAAAACTCAAGATACAGTGTTAATAGACAATATAAGTGTGCATAATGTATGTACTTAAATTTCTTTCATGAAACTGCAATTCTTACAACTTAGAAAGCCAACCATACTTCTTAGTCACATCATTTTTGTACTTCATAGTGCGATGGGAAACACTCTTGAAGACCAATCAGAATGCGCACAAACTATCCAAACTATTAAATTACAAAAATGATAATAAAGATATGCTCTAACATAAAGTTCTGGCAATTATTGCAGTGATTTTAGAGATAGAATTTTTAAGAATGTTAAAGTTTTCATGAGAAAGTTATAATTGTGTGGAATATTACCTAAGGTGCAAAATTACCTTCTGCATTGCTTGAACAATTTTTATTGACCTGCCTATCTTCAACAACATGTTGTTGTGCATCATCAATGTCTACAAAAAAAGAAATGACCACTCATGAAGAGTTTTTTGGTAACAAAGATGGTCATACCAACAGTCATAGCAAACTCTTTTTTTCATAAAAATCATACTTAAAATAAAAATTAAAAAATGGAAACAGCTTAATGTTTTTTAACAATCCTTTTTAAAGTAAGAACATGAAAAAACAATCAAATCAATCAGATTACAAATTGATACAAACATCTAAAAAGATGGGTGAAAAAATAAGAACATAGAGGCTGAGCAAAATTTTACTGTTTCTTAAAAAAATATTAAGTTAATGACCCTGCGCTTCATGTCAGCGAGCGTGAAATACAACTATATTATTTTATTTTAGAAATAGATTTTCATCATGAGAAAAATAATACATCTTTACTATCATAAGATTTGTTTAAAGATGTCAGTTGTAAACAGGTAAATTTTATACTTGTTTTTGTTTTTTTAGCTAGATAATTGTAATTGGAGATTAGCTAAAGCTAACCTTTGATGTCATTCTCTGTGTCACTTGTTACATCAGATCCTTCAACAAGTTCCAGGCTTGTGATATGTTCTTCCTGTGTCTCTAGTGTGTTATCTGGGTCAGGGGAACTTGAACAGCAGCTGATAATTGGCATTGGGTTGTCTGAGTCACTTATTTCTGTGGTACTCGCCATACTTTCACCTTTCCACATTTGATTGCACAATTCACCAATTCTGTTACCATCTGAATTGTATAGTTTTATATGAGGGTGTGGGATGTTGACACATACTGTACTTGTGAGCTTGTTCCAGCAATCATGAAGATATTTCTCTTCCATTTTTAGGTTTGAGGACCGGAAGTGGTGAAGTGGAGGTCCCTCATTGTGACATGCAGGCTCAGAAGGGCCATCAAAGAATTCTACTCCATCTGGCACTTCTTGCCACCATACACCAGGGCCACAGAGGAGAAAGTCACTGACTCTTTCGAGGTGAGCTTGGTAGTCATTCTTGTACTTCAAGATGCTTTGCCTAGAAATAATAGAGTTGCCAAGCTCAGGCAGTGCTTTTGCACACCTTGAGATGTCAGATTCCTGGGCCTTCATACAATCAATGTGGCCATTGTCCTCAGCTTGTAACCGGATCAATACATTGTCCACTATTTGTCCAGGCCTTCCACTTGAGGTTGCATTACAGATTCCATTGATAGCACCAAATATTCTTTCTTGTTTCTCACTATTGGTGGAGCTTGGAGCTATTATCCTTAAAACTTGAGGTGCATGGCAAACAATTGAATGAAAATATATCCCATAGAGAACTCTTTGTGTGATTTCCTTCGGGACTTTGATTATTTCAGTCATTGCAATGGCATGTAGGAATGTGATATTGTGAAAACGAAGCACTTCTTTTTGATTTCGTTTTTGAGCAGGGAGATAGAGAAGCCTACTTATTTCAGCAAGGGAGTTAAGGAGGAACTGAACATTTTCTCTGAGCTTGCCATCTAAATATGATGCAAGTATTAAAACTGCTTTTCTGTAGTCACAACCCCTAAGTTGTTGCTTTTCCTGGAAGGCCATTTTTCTTGCTTCTTCAAAAGCCACTAACTCCTGGGCTTTTAGGTGCTTTGGGAGTTCTGTTATAACATTTTTTATGTGGCCTTTGATGTCGTGAAGGGGCTCACAAGGGCAGATTTCATAGCTCTTCAAGAAGACATTCTCAGTTTGTCGAGGTTGTTTTTCAAACATCAATGCAGGTACTCTTTGTACCCCTCCCAGCATTTCTCGCAGCAGTGTCTCAAGATCATTCTTGCCCTTGTTCATTATGTCCCTGTACAGTAGCCCTCTACTCAAAAGCTCTTCTTCAAGCTCTTTCCTTGTTAATCTGTAAAATGGTTTCACACCTGTGAAAAATAATTTGTTTTTCATTATTGTGAGCTTAATATACAACTATTATTGTTTTGTGGTGAATGTTAAAAAATAATTAACAATTATTTGAAGAGCATGTGTTGGATATGAGATGGTAAATAGCCAAGGAGGTGCGTAGTCTCATTGGCTATAATCATCTCATATCCAACAAGGGCAAATGGAATAATTGTTTTATTAAATTTCTTGAGCTTTCCAAACTCTTCGATACTTGAAAATGACAACAAAATTTATTCTGACATTTTTCAGCTTGGCAACACTTTACACAGTTAGTTTCCATTTATGGTCATTCGGTAAATGAGCTGAAAACCAAGATTGAGTGAACCAATCAGAATGCTAAAAACGTGGTATTCGAGGTTGAAAATTTAATAATTATAAATACACTGGTTTATCCATTAGCTCAATCTTAGTTTTTAAATTTTAAATATATAATTTTTTCCTGAACATAAAGTGACACATAAAGTATAGACTGTAATTTGTTTCATGAACAAATACATTGAAGGCTATTGAAACATGTTAAAGAATGAATGCTTAAAACTAAGGGACACAATCAATAAATTAACGCTGCCACTACCAAGAACTGACTACTTGAAAGGAAGTCTGCGGTATAATGGAGCAAAATTATGGAATAGTCTTAAGCCTGAACTGTGCCAAGCTCACTCCCTTTCCAAGTTTAAATCTTTATTGAAAATAACAGATGTATCTCGAGCCACGCTTAATAGCTAATGCATATATAATACCTGTATCATACTAGTCTTATAGTAGTTTTTAATTTCAATTTCAAATTCAATTTAAATATCTTTTACAATTTTTAAATGCACGGTTCACGTGAAAAACAGGTGTTGACATTATTTTTACCATAAAATTATGTTATTTTAATTTATGTAAATAGCTGATGTAAATCCATGGGTAAATAAAGTTATATATGTATGTATGTATGCAGAATTCGACACTAACTTTTCAACTTACTAGTCTAAAGGCTAGTGTCAGGTTTGATGCTACTAGCCAAATATTGTCTTTTACTCTAGCCATTTGTTGAAATTCTGAGATGTCTTGATAAAAACAGACACTTGTAATTTGTTTACTGACCAAAGTGGATAGTGGAAGTAGAAAACCTACCAGCCAAAACTGGATTTCTACTAGTCTGTGGCTAGTTGGCTACTGTTAGTGTCGAGCCCTGGTATGCATGTAGATGTACAGTAGCTAACATATTACTGTGTAAAATTTAATCTTACATAACAATTATGTTTAGTAAAATAAATAGGTTCAGTTTCCATTTCAAAATTAAATGTCTTGCTCAAAACATTAATCCTGTTTTTTGTTGCACAGTTATTTTTGTGTTTACTGTTATTAAAATGGAACATACCTCCATTTCTGTTCTTTCTTCCATGAATTCCAGCGAAAACAATTGCTTGCCTGTCTGACAAAGATAGCTGTTCACTTCTGAAACAATAAGTCAGGTCATTGTACCTTGGTGATCTAGCTTTACACCCAGCACAACCGTCATTCCCTCCTTTGATTTCACCACATTCAAATTCTTGGGCAGGGTGGTCAGCAACAAACAGTCGGATGTGGTCTGTGATTGCTATCCCCTCTAGTGTTTTAACTGGGAGATTCATCATTTTTAGGCACTCCAGCCGGGTTTCAACATAGGCTAGCTGTTCAGCCTCAGAATCACTGCTCTGTCCAATGATATAAATGTGTGGTTTCTCGACAAGATACTGAACATTGACATCTCTGAAACCCATGTTTTCCATTTCTTTGTCTGTATAATACAGGGCTTCATCATACAGAGCATTGACCATAAACACCATGTGACCCCTGTTCATAACTTTTGAATGGTCATGCCATATTGACAGGTGTCTCGTCCGCTCAATAGACATTAGACGTTGCCTTATCTGTTGGTCTGTTTTTCCTTCTGTATGCTCATTGAGTATTTGAAGTTTACGGCTTAAGTCACTTGCTGTCATTTTATCATACTCTTCATTTGTTGTTTTACGTACAATTCCAAGTTTTTCATGTTTTGCCATCAATCTCCGCCTTATTTCAATTAATGGAATTTTTCTTCCTGATACTGTGAAGCATTCTTCCTTCAGTGACTTGCCATCTTCTGCAAGAACCAATTTTTTGTATTTTCTTGGTACTATCAGCTCTCCTAGAATATATTCTTTATTTTTTATTTTGACTTCTAATTTCTCTTTTATATCTTTGTTTGTTGCAGGAGTTGGAATTGAAATCTCTCCACCTGGTCCACGGAGGAGTGAGCGTCTGATTGAGGGAGCAGTTTTGTGATATGTCTTAAACCGTGACAAGTCAACTCCAGACTTTGTTAGGAATTCTTTGACAACAGCACCTGCATTTGGTTTTGGGACTGCTTCTGAGATATATTTAGATGCTAATGTTGTATAATTTATCTGAAATAAAAATGATATGTTTTATTTGTTATTGTTTAATACCATATTATGTTTGTTGTACTGTAAAACCAATTTTTCTTGTTTTTATAGGTACATGTACTAAAACTACAACTATTACACACAATCATAATTTAGTTAACTGGGAATAAAACATTAAGATTATTACTTGCTCTAAACAATTATTTGTGAACACTCATTCAGTTTTTTATTCCTTCCTTCCTAAAAAGAAATACTATTTGAGGCAAAGAGGTTACTGTGTTAATTCACATAAATTACTTGTTAAAAATTGAAAAGTCCAGTGCAAAAACGACATAAGTGAATTGTTATGAAATGCTAAACTCACCCAAAGGGGATAAAAAGAGATCATTGTTTTATTTTAACTGTTGAGAGCTTAATAGATGTAGTTCCCCTACATCATTCCTGTGATATTAGGATAATTGACAGCCTCATAGATAATTATAGGATATTCCAGGCTTCGTCTTATGATTTAAAACTTTAATAAAAATAACTTTACAATTCAAACATAGAACTGAAATAGAATTTGAAAAACTGATGAAGGCATTAGAGTGGCCGAAACGTCAATGTTTTTTTATTTCGTGTAAACTGTAAGGTTTATTTATATTGAAGTTTCATAGATGAAGTTTAAATTCTCCCTACATTGTTCAGCAATTACCTGATCTCCTTCGTTCATAGTGTTCACCTCTGCAAGTAAAGCTTTCTTGTCAAAGTCTATGGTACTTGGGTCTGGGGAATGCCTCTTCTTGGCTCTTTGACCTGCCTCTTCTTCACATTTTCTTTTTCTTGTTCGATGTTTTGCTGTTTCCCTGCTTTCGAAGGAAGTAAGTAGTCGCTGTTCTTGCCGCTTTGCGTAACTCTGCCTAGTTTGTAGGAAGCAGGCGACGTCATTTGTTCCCCAACTTTCCTCGATAGATTTCTTGGCAGTGCGAAGGTTTTTTCTTCTTTCTGTCTTCGTTTTTGCCTTGGATGGTCGGTACTGTATCCCAATTTTGGTGACTTTAGTCTGGGCTGTGGCAAAATCAGTTCCATACGTGTTCTCAAATGAGTTATTTACGGTGTTGTAAAGTTTTAATGTCACTTCTTGTAGTTGCTTGGGCTTTAAAGGGGCTAGGGGTTTCTCTTTTTGTAATACCTCCTTTGCAGCTACAAATGGGTTTTCCTTCGCAAACTTCTTAAGGAACCTCGATCGAACAGGAAACATAGCTTGAATTTCTGAATAGTTTAGTGAACAGCCTTTGCAAGCCTTCAGTTGATGCTGATTTTTTTTGGCATTAGAAAGACTTCTCCAGCTGTCGAGGGAGAAACATTTCAGGTACTTTTCTTTTTCAGCTTGCTTTCTGCTTTTCCATTTGTTCATAAATGCTATAAAATCCGGTAATTTTTTGTTAAATGTTGTTAAGGGGATATCAAATGATTCTAATTTTTCTCCAAAGAACTGGTTGTACTTTTCGAATCGCAGTCTGAACTTTCGGGCAGTATACGCTGCGCTTCCCTCATTTTCTTCGGTTCTCAAATCTTTGGAAGAAAGAAATGCATTATACGCTGCTACTCTGGCGAAACCACATGTTAAAGGGCAGAGAAGTGTCCCTGCCATGATCAGAATAATTGTTTACTTTTTGATTTTTCCTCACGGACGTAACTTGCTTGTTAAGAAAATAAATCTGAGTAGTGCGCGCTTAAAACTGAAAAGTCGTTGAAATAGTTTCATATTTCGGTGGCAAGGTAAATTCATGACTTATATGACGTAAAAAATTAAACTCGGTGGGAGAATTGAAGAAGAAATGGATCTCGAAGTTTGACCTGGTAAAAGAAGCTATTTTGGGTTCGATATCAGTTCATTTCGTATCTACAACATTTTTATTATATACACTAAAGATCATTTGATGTACACATTTTGATAAAAAAAAACGTAAACATACACAGTATTTAGACAAACGTAGCGAGAATGAACTATGACTTGCAAAAAACTTGGAAAGTACTTGGAAGGCTTGTTTTGTCCTCTTCGTCCGCCATGTTGTAAACAATGCAAATAATTATATTCATACATTTAGTAAGTTAACCGCTGTTTCCATCGGTCGCAGCATCAATGCAGAATGGCGTCTTTGAAGGAATTTGAGTGAGTATACGTATTTTTCGTTCGGGCATGCTGAAAATTCTTGACTTAATGCAAGATATATTTTAAAAAAATAGAGGCTATTAACAGCTACCTATATCAAACTGGAATAGATTAATAACCTTGTTTCTTCTTTGGAAAAAGTCACTATTTTTCTTGTTCCGACACGATATTTGTACATTTTACAACTTAACTCAAAACTTTGTTGTTCTGGTCGACCATTCCAGTTTGTTTCAATAAATTTGGGTTATTAAGAATCTTTTTATCCCATTAAGTTGGCAGACGCTAGTGCTTAGATTTTGCCCACTCAAAAAATAGAGAATCAAAAGTGACCTCTATATTCTCCCAACTTGTAAGGTCACGTGACAGTTAAATTCATAAAAAGTATCAAATTTCAGTTTGGCATGAATTTATCTTCCATCGTGCAAAAATTCAGCATATTCTGACATAAAATAAATTTTTGATGAAATTTTCTTTATTTATTTGCAGAACTTGGTGCTCTCAATACGAGACCCATGCCTTAATGTGCCTGAGACAGAACTTAAGACTGAATATATGCAGTCATTGTAAAGAGACTGCAGACCAAAAGTAATAAGCAGATCTAGACTGAGAGTGAAATTTAGACTGTAGACTAGGGGTCTACGATACTGTGAAGTCATGCTGAATGGCATGATGTAAAAAATAAAGTATTACCAGATAGCAGTGCTCATACAGTAGTTTAAGAATTGTTAACCTTTAATTAGTACTAATTAAAGCATACAGATTAATTACAATTTTAAGAATACAATTAACAAATTGTATTTTTTTTTAAAACACATTGACAATGGGAATCATACAGTATTTCTAAAACAGTCTTTAAAATTCAAATCCGACATCATGGGTACAGCAAGACTTCACAGATCTTATTGTCAGACCCCTAGTACTATCTGCATTTTACCCAAGTCTGCAGTCTGCATACAATCATGTAGTTACCAGTATGTACTACTGAAACAATTATAACCATTACAAACTGAAAAATATGTTTTTCAAAAGATTTAATTTGTACAGGATGTTCTTTAATTTGCATTGTATATAACTTACAGTGCAGACAATCATTAATTTTATAACAGTGACAGTCATTAATTTATAAATGTGACAATCATAACAGTCAGTGACAATTAATAATTCATGATTAATAATGTCATGAGATTTTTACAACAGAATTCCATTGTCAGTAACTAAAATGTAATACGACTGAATTTCAACAAACTAAGACAAGTCTAGTTTGGCACTTTGCACTTAGCACCAAGAAATTCTTTATATTTTATGCTAGCCTTTTGATTAAATGATTCATATGATTAAGTCAAAGACAATATAATGATAACCTACCTTAGAATTGTGTTTCACTGAGACACTTGGCGGGGCAAAATTTTTTGTAAAGTGTGTGATGTTGATTTCATCATCACTATCAAAAATATAAAATTCACAAAAAAAAAAAAATTAGTTCCATACAGCACATGTTCCCAATAAGTTATAACCCCGGGGGGTACTCCCTATATTGGTATGATAGGGATGCTCATTGTATTTTTTGGGGGTCAAAATTGGCAATTTGGTAATTTTTAGGGGTGCAAAAAAAAAAAAAAAGAGGAAATCATATTTTTTTGGTTTCCTCCTGTTTTGATATTTTTTTAGGGATCAATTTTTGCTAAGAGGTATTTTTTAGGGTCAAAAATTTTTACGCTGAGGTATTTTTTAGGGTATTTTTTCACATTTTTTCCCGACAAGCATCCCTATCCTTCTTACCCCAATGCCCCCCCTCCCCCCCAGGGTTACAACTTAGGTTAAATTTTATACAGTACATGTATATAAAAGCAATACTTAATATGTTTTAGAAAATCTTTAATACACACTAGCTGTCTCTTTTTAAAACAGTATAACAGTTTCAGTCTATTTTCTCTTCATAATATTATTAAATAATACATAAATTTTACAGCTGCAGTAAGACTGAGCTAATTAGTTAAAATAAAAAGGGACAGAAGAAACAATGTTTTATGGAGGGAGTAAATGGGAGCCAGAGGAGCAAAGCTTTCAAACTGGCCATGTGGAAGTAAATAGTATGCCTTACAATTTGTTACATTACAGTTGTAGTGCTATGGGCGGCAGAGTTATAGTTATTTGCTGTGTTCAGGACTTAATTTGCTAACTCAAAAGAAAATTTTACAATCATGGAATTTAAACTTTTTGAAACCAAATGTTTTAGGGAGGCAGGAATCTCCTCATAGATCTTAGATACAACGAACTTAAAAGTGTGCCTGCCAAAATCAGCTTTTACTCTTAATTCTCAAAGATACTAGCTATATCAGTAATAAAAGCTACTCTAAAATTTGAGGTTAAATAAAGTTTGTACAAATGCATGTATGTATGGTCTGTAGAAGTTAGAGATTAGCTGCATACCAGGTATTGTAGCTATGGATATCAGATCAGGGTTAGAAATTCGTTTCTTTTGTAACAAGATGAAAATATCTTGTAGAGATGAGATCTACAAGCTAAATGGGCAAGCCACAAAATTTTAGGTTAAAGCAGAAAAAATGCACAATGAAAGTAACTGATTTATTGTAAGTTATAGTTTCAACAAAATTCTTTAACAACCACACGAAATCTTGTTAACAACTCCGTCGACATTGTGTGCTTTCCCCAACTCGATTTCAAGCTCCTTCTCACACTTTCTAACCGTTTTTAATGAGGCTGTTTGCAGAACACCTGAGGCTTTAGCCTTTTTAGGCATCTGCTCACTACTTTCTCCATCGTCCGTTGTGTAGCAAATTACTGAGCCGAACAATGTTTCTTGCCTGCAAAGAAAGAAAAATATTTTGACAATAGTTAAGAGCGGCTGTCTGTAAATATCAAAAAGTCGCGGACAAACTTGAAATTTCGGATTTTCTCATATTTTGTCCAAAGAAGGTCTTTTCTGAACTGTTCTCAAAAATCAAGTTAAAATTTTTCGGAAACTTTTCTTTTTCAAGAAATCCGGAAAAATGTGAAATTCCGTTTTCGAGCCGTTGAAAGCATTAGAGTTTGACTCATAATTAAATCGCTCGTGAACTGTCGTACGTTAACCAGCGCAACTAAAACCTTATTGCTCGATTAAGTATTCGTTTGGCTATACGAAAATTTAAAAATATTTGAAAATTATCATTATTCAAAATATTGTGAAAACTTTGTGGACACCCAGCCTCCGACTACGTGGAAAGTACTTGAAAATAGTAAGTTTTGTAGAGCCAAGGTTGAGTCCTGGTACATGGAATTTCAAAGAAAAATTTATACCTAAATGAAGTTAAGTTGTTTTACTAAGAAAATCATCTTGGGTAATTAATATGCGCGTCTTTAAGAGAAGCAAATAATGACACTATTTTTTGTGTTTTCAATGTGTTTGTCACGCAATCGTTACTCAAAACGTAACGTAATTTACGAATTATTGCAATTAGAAAAAAATCGGAGTCGCTTTTGTAATTTCTGATTATTATTTCCAAGTCGGTTATCA
>JAPEIX020032451.1:0-19198 GCA_026122405.2 Zoanthus sansibaricus
AAGAAATGCGCATGTAAAAAGTGAGAAAAAAAACAGTCAAGCTGAAAGATCATGAATAAGCTCTTTGCAAGACTTGATCACATGGTACAAAGTACGCCATATTGGAACGCAAAAGAACGTGCCACACTTCAAAACAAAACAAAATTATCACTTAACAAAAAAAGTGTGGTCTTTTTTGTTTCCAATTCACATAGGAGTGTAACACATTCTTTTGCGTCCCAGTAAAGCGCATTTTGTATCATGTGACCATTTCCTGCAAAGAGCTCATTGATAGCACGTGATCGCTAGATGGTAACTTTGAATTGGGCACTGATTTTTAAACCCAATGCTCATGCGCAGTGGCTCAGTCAACTTGAAGTTGGCTGCTAACGGACCATATGTATGTTGTGGTTTAAATTTGCTCTTTAGATTGAGATTTTCAAACCGGTTTAATTTTTGTATATAGCGTTTTTGTGAGCAGTCTCAAATATAAGGCTTTTATTTTAATTTGGGGGTGTAAAAGGAAAAATGGGAAATTCCTTCCTCTTATTCCACCCACTACCCCAGCCACCCAGTTTATGTTTTTCATTATTGGCACATCAAACAAGCATCAACTTTAGATGGTATAAAGCAGGGAAACTGCAGCAATGAGAGAAAGGCCCTGCTTTATGTGTTTCTTTAGAAACAGAAAAGGACGATTGAGACCTGGACCAACAAATCAGTTGGTAACATCTCTGCCTTCCAAGCACAAGGTCCCAAGTTCGATCCTGCCAGTGTACAGAGATTTGAATATTTGTGTGACCTTCTTTCTCGCCTAAGCTAACTCAGCTTTCCATCCTATTACCAGCGTCTGCTGGGAGCTAACCTGCGATGGATTAGTGTCCCGTCCAGGGGAAGTCAAAGACTCTCATTCGCTTAACACTACAGAAAACGGAGATAAGCGCCGGTTCCATGGGCCACTGGGTTCGTAAAGGATTTAGCTTAGTTTATCTTATATTACGTTTGAGCGGGTGTTAAAGATAATTTTAATTAACCTTAACAAGAACAAAGGGTAAAAGGGTGGCTTGCCAATCGCCCTTTCTCATAGTAGGAGGCTGGATTGCCATGGACGCAGCTCAGTGAGGTCGAACCGAAGGAGCTGTGCTGCCATCTAGACAGCTCGGCCCCAGAACACGATCCATACATGACCTCGGAGCACAGCGTCACAGTCCGATTTAATCAGCTGGGAGTCGATTTTGTCGATGGAGGAAAACCGGAATACCAGGAGAAAAAACCTCTGAGTCAGATTGAGATTGACAAATCTCAGCCCACGCGCGGTGCCCGGGAGTCGATCCCGGGTCGTAGAGGTGGGAGACGGGAGTAATGACCGTCTTGATTCCGTGTATTTTATCATGTTAACATAGTCATAGGCATCCAAATGGTAATTCTCTTATAAAACTACCGAAGTTATGATTGGATATATTATTACATCATTATATGATATAGTATATAATGATATATCATACTATATGGATACTATATATGAAAGGATCGTGCAGCTCTGCTACTGTTTCTGGCAGACATTTGATGCATTATTTTACTTATACTAGTACTACGTTCGTAACAATGTACTCACTTGCTAAAGGCTCAATGTTTATAAATCCCCTTCCAGATTGATTGATTGATTGACGAGCAAAACCTCTGAAAAAAAATTCCTCTTTTTAGCGTTTGATATCTCTCACAGCTAAACTTTTAGCTAGACTTGGCTGCATATAACAAAGATTTTAAAAAGTTCTCTCGAAGAAAATTAAAATTCTTTTTTCCAAGTGGACTGTCTGTATAATTTCGGAAAATCCCTATTTTAAGAAAATTTGGATGCGTTTGTCATATCAAGTTGTTTACATCTGAATAAGTGGCATATTTGACTAGTTTAACCCCAAAGTCCAAACAACGCTTCGTGTATTTAAAAAGGGTGTCATGGACCTTGAACCAGGATCGTTTTGTTCTTTACTGACACTTTATTAATAAATTTCAAAAGATATATATATAGTAAAGTCTAAAATATATAAGAACTTTGTAACCGTAAAAAAATCAAGACATGACTTGATATAACATGATAGTTATACAAAAAGTAAGTTGTCTGAGTGAAAAACGCGATCGTTCTGTATAGATAGAAGGGACTAATGGCAATATCTTGTAAATTAATAATAATTTGATTTCTCAGGTAGAAAATGTTAGTTTTTGGTGTTTGTGGTATGTGCTGTGTAATCATTTTCTTTAACTGTATAAAAAATTCCTGATTATTTCAAGAATAGGTTACTTTCAATACATCACCTCTTTCGTCATTTTTCTCGCTACTGTATAAAACGACATTTTTAAAACGATTAAGTCATTTAAAGTAAACGGGAAAAAACATTCACAGATTTCTAAAATGTTACTTATTTGATTTAAGAAATACTAATTGAACATTTATCGTAGTTACTAGAATTTCCTTGAAATCCATTCATGGACGGCTGACAAATAGGTGGCATGGTAAAGTATTGGCTATTAATCTCACGCAATTTATATCTTAAGCCGCTTTTAAATGGACGAAGCAATTAACGGCAATAACCTTTTCATATCTGCCGCTATGCAATGTTATCTATTCTCATTTATTTACATTAATAGAGAAAAATAAATACAAACGTTTTATTCGTTTGACAGACGAATGAAATTGGTAGCTGTACTTCATCAGTTTGACCAGGAAAACGAAGAATTATTGGCACCATATAGCTTTTGATTTTATCCTACTAATCTAATCAAAGATGTTTTTGCCACTACACAGCGGTGGAACAATATAAAATATTATAATAATGACAATACATCATACTACAATAAACTGTACACGACTTGAACAGTTCAACACATTGCCGTGACTTGAACTTATTTCTTGTTAAGTATATTGAACTTTCTGTCGCTTATCATTTTTATTTCCAGCATCATTTTAAAATGATAAAAGAAGATTATACTCAATCATTTCCTTTCACTTGTGAAACTGGAACAGTTTCTGAGCTTCTTGCATAACCTCAAGCCAAACGAATACATACTTAAATACTCGAGATCATTTGAAACAATATATGCTTTCACTTGGGAATAACTCTGCAATGTTTACTTCTGAAGTTGACTGTAAGACATTTTGTGAAGTTCACAAGATAATACAAACTTATTTCGCGTTAGAATTTTACTTCCTATATAGGCTATAGTTCAGTTAGAGAGTTAAAACTCGCTCTCTCATTATGAGTTTCTATAGCTTCGAGTGTTATTTACAAGATATTGGGTCGTTTTTCCATCACTTCAAAGTCGGTAATCTCTCGTAAGGTTCACATCTTGTTATCGCTTCGATTAATAGAACAGTCGCCCTATCTTAATAACTAACAAACGATATCTGTCTGTACTTTCATGAGTATTCTCTTACCAGTAATGATGTTTGAAGTGAGATTTATTCCTTTGCTCGGTGGGGTTTCCAACCTTCTCAGGACTTCCACTAAAGTTGTCAAAGATTCAACGCTCATCAATCACAGAACATCCGGCTAAACTTTTTGCTGCTCCTTGTGTTTTCAAATCAAACTTTATTCTTAGGAAAAGCAAGGGAACCTGTATAAAACTTAGGTTCGGTAATCTTATTGTACCTTATTGAAAAACCAGAAGAGAGCTTTAATTAGCACTTGCAAATTCGTGCAAAAATATAATTATTCTGCTCGTCGAAGCGTGAAGATTGCTAGAGAACATATAAAAGAAACAAAAATAATTTTAACAGTTGTCATGCAAATTCTATGATACAAAGAGATCTTGTTTAGGAATGCTTATAAGTTCAAAGGAGGAAAAGGCACAATATCCGAAGAATTGCAGAAGAAGCAGAAAAAATTATTGTAGTTTTGCTAACAGCTAATTCAAGGTTAATTTTTTTTGCTAAATTTAAGGGGTAATGGCCGCTACCAACGCGAACGAGGCCTAAATGCCCATATTAGTAGCTTTAAATTAGCTTGCTACAAGCACGCATGTGCTGTCTAAACTTTATTATTTTATTTAGGTAATCTCTGATTTCCTTTTCGCTTAGCTAGCCTGGATTACCGTTTGATCAATTAATCCGCTCTTCCCCTTGTACAAACGTACTATCCACTTATCGCGATGCTTTTTAAAGAGACAGAGAATTATGTTTCAGAAAACAACTACACTGTCACTGTTTTTTCAAAATAAGATCCAGCAAAATTTTGCTCAGGCTTAATGTTCTTATTTTTTTAGCCCTTAAGGGCTCAAAATGTTCTTCTTTTGTTCTTTATATGTCATATACGCCAAAATACGTAATTTCAATACGTTTAGTGACCGAGTACAAATGTCGAAGGAGATATGACAGTATAAATATATTGTACAGCACAGCATTTGTTACAGTTGGAGTTTATTAATATTAAAAACATTTTAAGTGCTATTTCTTTTTGCATTTCACTATTGTTATAAAAGTTTTTTTTTCCTTAACATTTTCGTTTCAGCCTCAAATTGTTCTTAATTTGTTCTTAATTTTCAGGCGATTTGAGCATCCATTTCTTATTAAGTTTGTTCTTATTAAAAAAATGTACACGAGTAGGGGCATCTCTAAAGTCAAAACTTTACCTGAACAACTGTACGTACATATACTGGTACAGATCAGCCTTAAATTCACACACTGATTGGTTAATTCGTCTGCCTCAGTTAAAACTACAATCTATTAAATCTTCATAACTATTAAAATCTTTCTTAGTAGAAGCTTGAGGCTAAAATTACCTTAACTTGAAGAACATGCAACACGAATTCTTTTCTGGCTGAACTAGCCCTGTTAACCTGTGTAGGGAATTTGATCCCTAGGGAATCCAGCGCTTCCCTGGGGATATCCGATATCTCCGAAGCTTTAAATTCTCACTTCACTACAAATGGTGAAAACCTGGCTCGTGAGATTTCTGAATCGGAAGTATACTATTATCTTATTTTTAAACTGATGGCTCATTCACTTTCGATAAAATCATTTCTAAAGAGGTTTGTACTCATTTGGGCAAAACTTACACGAAAATGCCGCCGGTCTTGACAGATTTCTATCGAAGCTTCTCAAAATAGGTGATGACATTCTCGTACTCCCCTGTTCTAAAATCGACCACTCAGCTCATCGGACAGGTAAATTTCCACAGGATTGGAAGAGTGCGAGAGTATCGCCGAAAAGCCAAAACCAATTGTAGAATTGCACACAATATAGGCATCCTGCTGATGAACAGTAACTGTTTTGTTATTTTTTTCAGCAGCCGATTAGTTATGTCTGTTCAGATATCTATATCTCCAATCTTTAAAGGGGGATGAAAGTTTGGTCTCAACCGTGACTATCTCCCCATCTCTGTTATCTCTCTTGTAGCTAAAATATGTTCTTATTTTGTTCCTATATACCAAATACGCCAAACCGGACAATATATGTATATTGTACGGCACAGTATTTGTTACAGTTGGAGTTTATTAGTATTAACCCTTTCAGTCCCAATCAGTTATCAACACCCAACTTCTCCTTACATAACACATACAAAATAAAACATTTGAGAAATTGAGAATTGATCAAACATAGCAAAACCGGACAATATATGTATATTGCACAGCACAGTATTTGTTACCGTTGGAGTTTATTGGTATTAAAACAAGTAAGTGTGATTGCTTGCTGCGTTTCACCATTGTTATAAAAGTTTTTTGTTCCTTAACATTTTCATTTCAGCCTCAGACTGTTCTTAATTTGTTCTTATTAAAAAAAAAGTGGTGTAAATTCAGATTTTAACGGCCAACACTACTTATAAGGACGGATACGATGCCCTGACGAACATTAAGCAAAAAGATTATTCTAACAATTTTCTGTAGAGTAAGAAATAAAGACTTTTCAATCTTTCTAACTATCGGATATTTCCTAACCTAGGGCTTTTTTTTAGTCTCTTACAAAAAAGAAGTCAACTCTGTTTTCATACTTTTGCATGTAGTGTCGACACTCTGATTTCATGATTCGAACATGATGTTTTTACATGCATGCGATCATCCTGATCGAATGGGTGGCAATTTTCTTTTATAGGAAAGTTATGAAGGCCACAACAACCTTAAATATAAAACTTAATTTAAACATATCTCACACTGCAATAATAAAATAAGAACTACACCTTAACATATACCCCTGACATAAAAAATGTTTTTTAATATTTTTGTTCCGCAGTTTTAAATACTATTTTCAGAATACATGCATTGTCTCAAGTTGAGTTTGACTAAAATTGTTTTTATTGCAATAGGGTTATTGTTACGACTATTTTAGGAATTGTATTCTTCCTCTAAGTCACTGGCACTTTCTGTATCACCATGAATTCTAATATGACCCTTGAGGCCGGAAAAGCAGGCGAAAGACTTGCTGCATCTCTTGCAGTTATATGGTTTGTCGCCTGAATGAGTTCGTGTGTGACTTCGCAGAGTTACGGCTTGAGTAAAACTTTTATTGCAATGCTGACAACGAAAAGGCTTTTCCCCTGTGTGAATTCTAGTATGAGTTCTTAGATTAGAGTATTGCGTGAAAGCTTTGTTGCAAAACTGACAACGAAACGGACGGTCCCCTGTGTGCGTTCGAATATGGTCGCGAAGATGAGACGATTTACCGAAAGATTTTTCGCAGTGCATGCACTGAAACCGTTTCATTTTTGTTCTTCGTCGTTCGTCCGAAGTAATAGCTACAGGCTGTGCTGTCAAGGGTAAATTGAAAGTAAATCCAGTCGTTGTTGAAGAGCTGTCGGCTGTTTTTAGTGACGACGGCGAAAACCGTTCTTGTTTTAGTCGCCCGAGAATTTCTTCCTTTGGAGGACTGGAGTGAGACGCGAAAGGGCTGTCGGGATACATGGCGTTCAAGCAATATTGGCAAGTACAAACTCTTCCACCTGCAATGTGAAATTATAAATCAATTAACTCGCTGTTGGGTGACTTAAACAAACTGCGAGGCTATGGCGTAAGTGACTGAAAAGCACATTTGTTTTCAAAAGCAAATAAATGCGTTTTAATTACTTTTTTGTTGCTGACTTCGTTGTACTATCAAAGGGTCTCCACATGCCAAAAGTAATCAGACAAATTACTGTTGGAGATCAATTTCCGGCGGACTCTTAATTTTTATTCAACTTATAAATTTTGAAGTTTTATTAAAAATCTATACTATAAAGCAGAATTAGCTTCTTCCAAAACAGCAACCGTGATTAAGTATAATTTGTTGTTTCGCCGTTCCCTTGATATTTCTTTTAAATATAACTTAAGAACATGTCTTAAAATGAATCTTTGAAGACACATGATCTTTTAAAATATCATAGAAATTTGCTTTTTTACTCATATAATTTTTTCAACAAATCAAAGTTTTCTAATCAAAATCTCGTTTGAAAACAGACACACAAACATACCGATTTGTTTTGTTTACAAATATGATTGCCGCAATAATAAAGAACAAAATTATTTTGTGTTAATCTTGATACTTTCTATTGCACGGGCGCGTTGTTTTGAAAAAGAACTATCTAAATCAAATAAAAAGTTAGCCTTCCGGAAAACACATTAATACTTAGTTTGGCGACTTCCATTAAAAGCTAATTCTATTTCCTGTTTGGTGACATTAGAGTTTTGTCCAAGCTCAACTTGTAAAACTTTAATAAATATTCGTAGGGCGAGATACTGTTAACATTTCTTCAATTACAACTGTACATAATTTCCGCTCAGTATTAATTTTACACCCACTAAAGTTTGGAGTTTTATACTTTTATATCCTAATTTCAGGAAACCATTAGGGCTAAAAACATTATTTTTTTTGCCATTTTAATTGCCTTCGTTTACTGCCTTTCTTTCTACAAACTACAACCTTTTGACACGTTTGAAATTTAATTGCTCCGGGCATCAATACCGATTTGTCTAAAATATCATTGTATCGAGACTTTTTTTTATTAATCTCTATAAACTAATAAACTAAGATATGCTAAATCATTTTTTCTAGTTGAAAGTATAAGCAAGATAGTAAAATAGAATCTTTTGATTAGCTGAAATACTATTTTGTTATTTTTCGCCTTTTACTTTATTTTTATTAATTCTAGAAGTCAACGACTTGAGAGTATACAAAGTAACAGAAATATCCCCAAACTAATTTATCCTTTAAAAGAGTAAAATTGGAGCATTTGTTTAACAGTTTTGTACTGTAAGTGATTTTAATTCATTGAAGATTTTTAGCGATAAGAACTCGGTATATTGTAATGTTTTTTTGTTACATATTCAACTGTGAAATTTAATTTCTTACTAATTGCCTTAAACTTTTTTTCATACGCGCGTCCATTTAAAAGGCTTTGGTATTGGACCATTGTTCACATTTAAAAACAGTTCTTTTCAACCTTTTCCGGTCTCTTTAGCAAACGAGTTTCGAGATTGTGCCAAGGAGAGCCAAACAATACGTTTTCTTGAGGCACGTCGCCGCCTTCTCGGGAGTGAATTCTTACTTTGGTATAGTTAAATTGGACAGCGAATTAAAAGGTTTTTCAAAATACTGAATCATAGTCAAAATATTGAATAAATAATCGGTCAATCGAGCAGAAACTATATTAAAACTAGTGCAAACAAATCCTGTTTTAATACGATGATCTATTTTAGTACTTAGTTAAACCGTATGATTTTTATATTCATATATTTCTTTACAGCGCCTCTGTTTTAAATGATTTTTCAATTTTTATGAAAAGCACAACTGCATTTGCGTTAGAAAAGTGTAGAGATTTTAAAACGCCATATAACAATTAGATATGAAGTCAGAACTACTTGCCTGTATAAAAAACTGGCATTTGGGGGCATGGAACGTTAACATGTCGCTGATCATAACGCGGGGCGATTTCTTCAACTCGAAGTTGTTCAGAGGCCTGGCGGTATTTCAACCATTCACTTGCCATAAGCGGCGAACTTTCAAGAGCTGTTCGAACAGGATGGACTGCACCTCCATGAATCTAAAACACAACAGCAAGATTATTAAACTGTTCGGCGAGTTGCTAATTCTGAGTTGATAACAAGTTTTATGAGATCCAGTAAGGGACATTTTACCAGTATTGCTTTTGAAAATGGCGTCGATTGACAAAATATATCATTTCAGATATTCATTCCAGTTTAAACTGAGCTGAAAACACGGATACATGCATGGTATGCAATACTTTGAAGTGGATTAAATACCATTTATTAGAAAAAGTTCATTTTTGTAGAGTCTTTTAGAAAATTCTGTTGTCGAAATATGTTTTTGAAACCTTCTAAAGTAAGTTATACGAGTGTTTTCAGATAAACGCAAACTGCTTAACGTAATAAAAATTAAACTTTACATATTATATAAATGCGTCAGTTTTTATAATGAAAATCTTATATTCTAAACTTGTATTCCAAGGGTGCAAGTGAAAACGTTGAAGAGGAGAAATGTAGGAAGCCAACCAGTTCGCAAATAAATAACACCAAATTTCTTATTCAAGTTTGCCTTTGATATTGAATTCTTTGAGTACTTTCGTATGAACAATTAATACATATAAAGGTGAAAGTCACTTTACTGATTCCAAAGGAAAAACATTTAATGTGATAAAATATGGATAATTTGTTTTGTAAAATGTATGAAGGAAACCATTATTGCATCGAATTAAAAGCGATATTTTTAAAAAACGAAAAAGAAAACCCAGCTAAATTTGAAAATCTGTTCGTTTTATTTACGTAGTTTAATTCAAGCTTTTTGTAGTCCACGAGGCTGCAAGTTGCTAAGGCAACTATCAATTCAAATGAAGGTGCTCTACTATTTGCTTCTCTCGGCGGGTTATCCATACAAGACCCGCCTGATACCTTTTCTGTACTTCTATGGGAGACGTTAAATATTTTGTTTCCCAAGAACAGGTCACTTTATTGTTCCAAATTGTTTTCAAAATCAAGAACAGATTTTCGCTCAGGGTGTAAATTAAAAATAACGAAAGGAAATGTGCAGCGGGAAAGGTTTTGAGTAGTTGTTTGAGCTAGAAGCCTCTTTTACCAAACAATATCGATAAAAATGATTTAGATTTCAGTTTTAAAGAAACTTGATGTCCGCAGCAGCTACTGAGTATAACAGATTACAGAGATACATATCTTTAAGTTGTGTGAACTTATGCAGATGTTGAGGACTTTTCATGTCGTTTAAACACACAACGCTCTGCAAAATTAATGGTGTTTTCTAGCTGTAATTTCATTACAAATCACACTGGTCGTACTAAAAACAACACAATTGTCGCATCAACGTCTAAATGATTAACGAATATTCCATCCTGAAGTTTTGGACCGTAAACAAAAACTTCTCTTGATATTAAAAAAAGATTTGATTTTAGTATGATGCTGTAGCAACATACATTTAGGAAGGTCAAGATCATGAAATCAATGTGGAAAATTGTAAAAATGTTTTAAAATCAGATTAACACATCATATTAAAAACAAGGAAATTCGAAAGCGCAACTTTGATCAATCAACCAGTTCTGTCTAAATTCTTTCTGTTAAAACTGGGATATAAAACCCTAATTCATATGGCTGTTTCAACATTCATTAAGTTTACTCAACCCTATGCAGATGGTTTGAAAATCTTGAATTTACACTAAAGCGTTTAATACTTTGGTTTGTCGAATAATGTTTGTGAGTTTTCCATTCGTAGTAATTACTCTATCAAAAATAACGATTTCAAAATAAACTTCATGACAACGGCAAAATATAAATATTTTTTCTTCAGAAAAAAAACAGAATATGCACGAGAATAGAACCTTTCACAAGAGCTAAACATTGTCATGCTCAAAATAACATAAAACGTTTGAAAAAAACGAACGACAAATTAAGTGATTACTTCTGTTTCAAGGTGAAATCAAAATGGCAATGAGAGAAACCAAAATATAATTTAATTTAATTTAGTAAACAGCTTCATTTCTTTTTTAACGGAGTATCGGGATAAAGCTATTTTTTTTTCATCGTACATTTGATGTTTTCTTTGATTGTGAAAAAGCATTTTACAAGCTTTCTCCCTATTTAAAAATTTGCATGAAAATATGATATTTCAAAGGCTTTTGGCAAACTTGGAGGTTTTTTGCGTGTTTGCAACCTTTATGCCAAAACTTACCGATTTCTCTTAAGGTGTTGCTTCGAATTAAATTCCTAAACCTTTGGTCAGTGCTTTTGAAATTACAGTGTGTTCCAACTAGAACTGCTTTTTGTATCATCAAATGCTTACTGTGTTGTGACTTTATTTAGTGGAATTAGGAAAGCATGTAGTTAAACTTTAAACTCGAAGCTCAAAAGGGAACCGATTCAAATCAAATGAAAAGACTTACTTCTCGTAGAGAGCATCTCTCGCCACAACTAGTTCTTGGCAACTCTATCACTTGATAAAGCTCGCCGCCAACGGGCGCAACTACTGACCCATTAGGAAGCCTTATCGTGGTAGAGCTTCGAAGGACATTGCACACTTCATGACAGTTTAAAACTTTGCATCCTGGTGGAAGGTTGTGAAGATGTACGGACTGGCCAGCCATGAATGGTTGAGACATGTTGTTTGGTAGCATCTGTTTTTTCTTCCCTGAGGGGACCATAAATCGTACTTCATTAAAAGAATTTCCATCAAATATAACTTCTTAATATTAAAGAAAGATAAACGTGTCTGTCTGAGCAAAAAACTGCTTTAAAATCATTGAAGTTACTTTGTTGGAAAGAATGGACAATCTTTATACTGTCAGTGTTTTCAATGGCGGTTTTTATTGAAGAGAACTGCAACCTTTTAGTTTTTTTAGCCGGCATTTTAACCGGCCCAAAATGGTTTGATTAAAATGCTTTAATTTCATAAGGCATTCCAGACTGTAAAAGGGTATTTAGGTAGTCCTAAGAATTTCGGAACAACTTGGAATTTTCTTTAGCAATGAGTTAATTTAGGCGCTAATCATGAGTTCTCACTTTTGAGGTTTCCTGCATAATTTGGTTTGTAGGATGAATCAATCATTCCGACTAACTGAAAAATTTTCTATAATTCTATGAATTTTTAGTTACTTTCCATAAGGTTACAGGAAATAAATTTAAAAACAGCGTTGTTAAAAAGTACAAATAAATCTAAAGTGTTGAAGGAGATATTTTTATGGGTTTTTTTCAATTTCTCGAGCAAATACGGCATAAGAAAAATGGACTATTTAATTTTCCCGAGCAAAACTACTTTGATTTTTTTTTTTAAAAAAAAAATAGGTGAAAATCGAAGGTGGAGGGGAGAAACGTCTTTCATGTATACATATACTGGCATAAAAAGTCAACCGTTTTAAACTGCGCCCAGAATATTCACACAACCACTAATCGAAACATTTATCTTAAAATGTAGCATGTTAACAGATAAAAATCGGATTTCTTAGGGTTTAAAAATCTTTGGTAAAGATATAATGCCAATTTACAAATTTACTTTTAAGATAAGCAACATACCAGAGTTCAGCTTTTGGTTGCTGTATATCCGGTGATATGTAGCGATTGACTTTCCAAGAACGTGTGGTCGTTTTCGGTTGGTAGTTAGGACTTAAGATCTCTTTAGAGTCATTACACACTGAACGGGTTAGAAAAAAGGGATGAAAATCTGTCACAGCTGTAGGTCTATTATCCACTCCAAGCTTTCCTCACAAGAAGGAGAAAAAGAATTCTAAATAAATTAGTCAATTGTTAAGGCAGTTTGATAAATTATTAATCGTCTGAGAGCTAGCGACTTCATTCGTCATCCTTCACAAATCGTAATGAAAATGACATTGAATTACATTTAAAATATTCTGATTTCATTATCTCCTGCCTCCGTGTTTGTGTATCACTTTTTACAGTTTTGACTTCCGTTTCGGGTGATATTCTATCGGAAAAGTCACCCCATGAGAAGTTTGTCTTTTTACACAGGTGGGATTCTGCTGCTACTTGACAAAAGTTATAAAAAGTGAACGAATATTATTTGATTTTGGTTGATGATTTATTTGTGCAGTCATAATGGGAAACACTTACTCTTTTGACCACTTGAAAATCGGAACTTCTTGTCCAAAACTGCATGAACAAGAAGAAAAGGCCGCTAAGTATTGGTGATCGTGCGCTGTATTTTTACGCCCATGCGCATGTCAATAATTTTGGTCTTTTTCTGTTTATGTCGCCTTTCCTAACATTAAATGATAAACTTTAGTTTTAAATTCTATGCTGCTTTGTTTTTTTCTTAGTTGCCGGCTATCGTTAGCGCAAATTAATGTTTCCAATTGCTTCAAAGAAAAATTTAACACCACTTAATTCGGTTGTTAGGTCAGGAATAAATTAAATTAAAACTTCAGTTAATTCTTACGTCTCTCATCTCCTGCACTTTGTAACGGACAATTTTTTAAAACAAAAATAGAGATAAATGAATGTTTTGAAACGGATTTGTCAATTATTTATGACTATGTTCAAAAAATGAGAAAAACATTACAAGGATTTTTGTTAAACAAACTTATGCAAGGTTTCCGAAATTTGGTTTTTTGTATTATCTTTTGCCGCCTCAAAAGAAATTACACACGCCCATACTGCTTCTTGTATTTTGTTAAGAGACTTTAACCTTCACTTGACTAAGCAATTAACTGGTAAATTTGGCGAGATAGCAAGCGTCGTTTGACTATAATCTAGTGATAAGCTACCGTTTTACTGATCTTCCAATCGTTAACGCATTAAAACTTGATCAAGCTTGAAAACTGAGCCGATATCAAGGCTCCTTGACTCATTTCTATCCTAATCAAGAGAACTGCCGCTTAGACGAAGTCTAAATTGCTATTGTTTTTACTACAACAACAAATTTGAAACTCAAAAGAAAATTCCCGCCGAGAAATTACAATAAGCGCTCTACGGGTGACCAGGGAACAGAGATAGGGGTGTTTTCACACGATAATATTGCAGTGTCGGCTTGGGGCCTCTAAACTTTGCTTTTCTTATTAAGTTGTTAAATACAGATTCGGCCTGATTCCAGATTTTTTTATTCAATTTTAATCCAGAAAGCGAATAAAAGTAAACGCGTACGAAATGCCTGGGAACTGGACAGGTGCAACGCATATGCTAAAGTGGATAATAAATTTTTGCCTAATCGCTTTTTTCTGTGTTCAACCAGTATGAAAGATAATTTGATCATGAACAAATAATATTATGGTTTCAGTTTTGTTATTGCTTACAGCAATAAAACTTTATAGCTAACTCTTTGCTTATGTAAATTGTTATTTTTGACGCAAGCACTTACAATCAAAAGTTTTATCAAGGGTTTATAATTTAAGCTTCTTTCAACACGTACGATGTGAAAATTAATTTTCGTCGTATCTTTCTCTTTCCGTGTTTTTTTTTTTTTTTTAAATTCTAGTGCTGGTTGGTCAATGTCCAATATCGTTTTAAATCAAGGTTTAAACTATTAATTTGTCTTTGCTGCTCTTTCTTTTTGTTTTTCCTATCTTGCTTAATAACGTTTTCCTAAATTGAAGCTTTAACTCCCTTCACAAATTAATTCAGAATGAAAGATTTTACCGAAACGCTACAAAGCAATACGGGAAATACAAAGATGGCGATTGGTGTTTGGGAAAAAAAAAATTGCAAAAAACGAAAGAAATAATGCTTTCTCAACTTATTAGTTTTCATCTTTCAGATATTAATATTTCTCGTAATGGTTATTAATTGCTTTTGTCAGAGAATTTGTACACATTTGTTTGCTTAAACCTCTCAAAAATGCAACAAGGTTTCAGTAATGGAACATCATATTTGTTTGAAAGAAGAAATACAAACCTTTTTAACTTAAGACTAATGAGAAAAGTAAAGCATGGGCGAAATGACATCTCTTGCATTAGGTACAAATAGGAATGTTCAATCCGTCAGAGTAATTCCAAACCCTATATCAATAGATCTTTTACTTTGTATTCCAAAACAGTTTAGCTTATCAAGCATTGGAACAATAGATGAAGCAAGAAGACCATTTGAAATAGTACAAGGAGAAATAGCTTTTATGAAGGCTCTTTCAAGCGATTACTGGATTACCCCGAGTTAAAAACTTTCCTCTCGATAACCAATGAAGCCACAAAGGAATTTTCACACAAAATTAGTTGCCAGCCATTGTTTGACGAGAGGCTCTTGTCTTCTAATCTGAAATCGGCGATCACGAAACGAAATGAAAGAAAATGTTAATCCAATAGGAAATCGGTTTATCTTAGCACTGCCTTCGTTTCTCACGCTTTTGAAAGAAATTTTCCATTTCGTTTCTTTTTATTACACTAAGTAATCTTGATCACAAGGGGTGTATTCACTATGTATGACTGGTAATGCTGTTACGCTTGTGATTGCCTAAAGCCCTTGAGCATGTGCTTTTAAACAATGCATTTACAATTGAGCTCATAAACGAATTAACAGTTAGCCCGCCTTTCGCAAATGGGTCATTTTCTTTCAACTGAGGGGAAAAAAACGATTTTACCTAATTTACTTAATTTGCCAAATGAATGCAGGGCCGCTTAGTAAAAACTTACTTTTTCAGGTAAAATTAAAAAAAAAAGCTTTCATCTTCTGGAGTTAAACATTGTCCTGGAAAATATTGCTACGGTTATCACCAACGGTATCATAATCTAGTTTCTCTTGCTTTTGGCGATAACATTTTTTAAGAGAACGATTTACCCAACAGCTAAAATAGTCTTAATTCTTTTTATTTATAGTTTTAACGAATTTTATTTGCTCGATCAAAAAATGAATAAATAAAGTATTTTTTACCAAGCAACGAATAAGTAAATGGCGTTGAAATATAATTTGAAAGAAGTAAAATTACTTGTAGTGGAAATACACAACCTATGACGCTGTCGCTGTACAGCTCGTCCATATAAAGAACTGCAAAGAATGACAGCTTCGATGTCAGGCCTGCTTTCTTTTTGAAAATAAGTTATAGTACTTGTGGCTTCTTTTTCGCAAGTAAACAAATAGTCACCCGTTTTCTGAGAATCAGAAGCAAATCTTGTCTTTCGGCCTTCATTCATTGTTCAGTAAATGTTTCGTTTTTATTTCTTGAGTACACCGAGATTACCATTAAAAGGACTTAACTTGAAGAGTAATCAGTGAACTGTAAAACCAGTCAGCACATATTTACAGTGTTTGATTTGAAGTTTGTTTTTCTAAGCCTACAGAAGCAAACAAGCTCTGTCAATAAGTGAACTATAAATCATTTTTCCAACACAACAACTGTTTCCTGATGAAAAATGAAATGCACTTCAAAAATATTGAATTAAGCAATTGATTTTAATTAACGCTAGTTAGTTTTTAGCTCAAATTTAGCGTTCATTACCGGAAACCTCTTGATTCAAAGAAAAAAACCTATTCTGTTTGATTAATGGATAAAAATGGTTTCTCATTTCTATTTCTTTTCAGATATTGCTCATAAAAATCACAAGCGAAAAAAATAATATCACTCAAACTTTTATAAACTTTGATTTATTAACAATCTACGATGGCTTTACAGGTTGCAACTTCTAAAATTATTCGGTTTCCCGTACAGATAGTTTTTAGTTTTAGAACTGTTTAAGTGCATTTGCTCCTTATCCGATCAACAGAGTTGTACTTTCTTTATTTTTTTTAAAATGCATGAGTATTACTCAAGCTTTCGTTGGGTTTTGACGTATTAAGTTTAGAAGAAATTTAGTAAAAAAATATATCACTTATAAAGTTTTTTTTATCTCGAACTCAGAGGAAAACACGAAACATTGATGGAATTGTTCGGAGCGAGGATTTGTTTCGCAGTAGCTCGTTAGTGATCATGAAGGGCCGGGTTTAAATTGGTAAGCTATTTAAAAACATCTCCAAACTGATAATAGGTTTTGTCGAAAACCATAATAGATTAATGTGACAGCAAAAAAGTGTCACAAACCGGTTGTCACCACAAGCTAAAAACTAAAGATTTTAGAAGAGTACTTTTCTGTAGTTTGAACGAAAAGGAAACAGAGATTTCTTCCACACGATGTTAATATCAAAAGCGATTCTTTTTGAACTTATATCGCGTACACTTCCAACTAACACCAGATTCGTTTGATTGTCCTTGGACACGTAAAGTAATATCATTTCTCATCTGTTTAACAGCTGCTAAACGCGTTTCTCTCATGCAATAGTTACTGCGTAGCAAACAATTTCTTCTCTTCGAGTGAAACAAAGCAAATGTCTGAATAAAATTTAAAGTTTAACTTTTTAGTTTGTCAAACATTTTATCTTACAGAATGAGTAACGAAATTTCATGCGAACTGCGAACGGACACAACCACTACTGCTAGTTTGCCCTTGAAACGCAAAAAAAAAAACCAGCATGCAAATAAACTTATTACATCTGTTCAGTTTAATAAAGGTTTGTTTTGAATGTTTTTGCCTCGAAGGGATGGTGCATTATCTCTGCGTAACAGAATGAGCCAACCTCATCATGGAAATGAACTTCGCTAACACATTTTTCCTGTATAACAAATGACTTAAGATGTTTCTGATAGAAAATCATTCTACTCTCCGGCCTCGAATCTTTTTTTTAAAACTTTTTTTGCCCTATTACAATACGCGTCCCAGTTTTGAATTTTAAGTGTTTGCAAACTTAAGGATATTATCGATATGCCTGACAATTCTGTTAACTTGTAGATAATCATGTTTGGGTAATGGTTTGAAGAAAATAAAAGAATAAATAACAATATCATAAATAAATAAATATATATATATATATATATATATATATATATAAATAAACACATAAATAAATAAATTTAAAATCTATTTATCTATTTTAAAGCTATTTAAATCTAATCTATTTAAAAACGACGTTCTCCCTGATTTGTTCAAAGCAATGTTTTCCCTAAGAAGTCAAATTCATTCATATAACACCAGAAACTCAAACTCGTTCTTTCAAACACTTTTTCCTGTAGAAACAACATCAGGAAATTTGCAATTCGTTTCCAAGGACCTATCTTATCTAATCAGCTAAATGGGCATTAAAAATGCCGGGAGCATCTCACTTTTCAAGACCAAGTTCAGAGCATTTTTTTTTAACTTTCTATACTCGTACTCGTACTTGTGTTTGTTTTTGTTGTTGTTTGTGTGTGTGTGTGTTTGTGTGTTTGAGTGTGTTTCTTTTTAATCTTAACTAGTCTTAATCTTATTTAACCGTCTGTAAGCCAGCATTGTAATTATATGTATATATTTCAGGGAACCCACATCACTTATGAGCCTCTTGGTTTCTTTGTGGGCTTCCTTGCCTATTTTTTAACTAATATATTTAAAACTTTGTGTGCATAGATATTTTTATTACATATATATGAGTGTTTTACTGTAAAATACGCAGCTCGTAGATTTCATATGAAACTACATCCGGGATACGAGTGACATATTTTCCATATCCTCACTAGTGAAGATATCGCTGACGTCATTGTTTTTCCCGTCTTTTTGGTCTAGTTTTTTTCTATTTTCAAAATACATATTTATGTAATAAAAAGAAAACTACACGTTGGCTTAAACATATGGAGTTTACCTTCTCGTGGAAAAAACATTTCACTCGTTCGCTGCGCTCACTCGTAACATATTTTTACCACTAGAAGATAAAATTCATATGTTCGCGCCACCGTATAATATCCTCTATGTATCAAAAGGCAAAATAAATAAACAGAAACTGAAGCTGACAATATTTGATTTTCGACTCCAATTGTGATATCAGCGGTTGCTTAAGAAGTAGGTCACGATATTATTCAGAATGATTAAAAAGAGGAATAGCACGGTAACTGTAATAAAAGAAAAAAAAATTGGAAGACATAAATCGCTCAAAAATATCAAAATTTACAGCGCACTCTGTGGAGGTTGTCCTTCAGTAGCATGGTAAAAATATATCGGTAAAAGTACATTGAGGCCTAACACTACTGTAGATAAAACATAAAAATCATCCAAACTTTCGCCGATCAGTGGCAGGTTAAGGCACACTGCCATTATGCTTTGAATATCGTAACCTATACGTCATGCCATACCGCTCACAACCTCAATAGCGACCATTTTATTTTTCTATTGTACATGCATTCGAATTTTGTGCACCAGTTTTCCACCATAGTCTACCCATTTATCTAAGTGATGATATTGAACGTATTCAGAAACGTGCCTTATCTATTATTAACCCACATGTATCGTACCAGGAG
>JAPEIX020032452.1:0-12078 GCA_026122405.2 Zoanthus sansibaricus
GGAACTATAAACCAACTTAGCTATCTAGGGGGCCTCACATTGTAGAAAAGGTGACCTTCCAGTTGATGTCAGGATTATTTAATGATCACCTAATTTATCATCTTCTAGGATATATATATATATGTATTTATTTATTGATCCTGTCCACTTGGTGATCACCTTGGTTTTGATTCATGATATTATATGGATGATACAGAATTATTGAATATAACCAGCCAAAAAGCAATAGAACATCTATGTCCAGGTTGCTATTTGTATGAGTTTCCACTGAAAGTCCAGCAATCCAAGGTATTTTCGACATCGACTTCTAGGGGTCTTTCCATGGCTTTCCTATGCAAACAAAATTTCAGCCTGGTTAGCCGGGTTGAAATTTCAGCCCAGGTTGAAATTCGCCATGTAATCAGGCCCTTAGGGACTGGTCATAACTATTTCTTCTTGGAATTTAATTTTCCTGCCTCCCTTTCTGGAAATAGTGAGCAGTCCCTAATGGGCTTTACTTATTTTAGTGACAGCAACATTGTGTGAATTCCATGAAAAAAAGAGAATAAATTTCTCATTTGATATGTTCTGAAATGTCCAAACACAATTCACATATTTCAGCTTGCAAAAACATGTACAGCCCCTTGGTGCAAGATAAATTTATGCAGTTATCAATTGAAATCCTGTTTTGTCAAACCCCCACCCACCCCCCTCCCACCACGGGCCAAGGTGGGGGAATGTGGGGGATTTTTATGATATTTGAAGGCATGGTTTGCCCATGGGGATGGGGGATTTCTCAGGATTTGCTTTACACATTGGGGATTAGACTCGTGCCTAGTTTCCTCAAGGTAATTTCTTCATGTGGTCAATCGTGTTGCTCACTGGATTTCAGTGAGCCGCGCTTTGCAGTTTTGTTTCAACATCTGGTTTTGAATTTTTTTCCTTTTATTTCATCATTTCAATTAATCCTTTGGCATTTTTCTAGTTCTTGTGTTTATTTAATAAAACCATGTGATTTCTTAAGTTCTATATTTCCTCATTCTTTAGGGTCCAGAATATAAAATATAGCTCCTAGAAACTATTTTATGCTGTCTATTTTTTATATAACATCAATTCCCCACATTTTCTCTTGCTACACAGGGTTCTTGCATGGTATAAAATAAAAGGTCGTAAGGAAAAACAAATGTTTTGTACCACAATCCGTTCATATGTTGGAATTTCCCCAGTAAGGGAAAAGGCTAAAAGCCTTGTATGAGCTTTTAAATGTGCTCTAAACATTCGTGTATTGTGTGCATAACACTGTGATTATGGTTGGGTAGTGGTTCTGCCCATCCTGTACTTTGGCTCAGTGATGCATACAGGTATCCTTGACATTCCAGTATTATATCTCTGTTTTGGTCTGTTATCATATTTGGCTTTTGCTTTAGCTAAATTTGTACACTGAAGAAGTAGAAAATTTGCACTAAATGTTAATAGTCAGTCAGGGAACAACCACAAAGGTGGGGGTTTTACCAGTTAATATGCCCCAGTTGGTTGGGGGTTTGTTAAGATTTGTATTGGTGTCAAATCAAATCCCCACCTTGGCCTGTGGTGGGGTCGGGATTTCAATTGATAAGTCCATTATGACCATTAAAATGATGCTATGAACTATAATTTTTTCTGAGCAGTTTATTGACATATTCAACTTGTTACATACAGTATCTGTAATAGATCTTTTTGTAAGCTTTAAAAATGTACATGTTAAGGATATGTTTCTTCAAAGTTCTTTCAATAAATTAGTTAATGCCTGTGAACAATTTGCAAAAAGCAGGTTTTTGAATAATAAGTGCCTACAATGTTAAAAGTACCTGCATGAATTATTTCAGTCTAACATTAACTTTGACTGTACAATATATAATGTTAAAAACTGTTCAAAATCTATTAAACACTGTCATCTCTGCTAAGTATGGGTTATCTGATCCTAAATGGCCACGGATTCTTCTGTTTATTAACTGGAGCCATTACTTGCTTTCACTTTGCAGACTAGATCCACAGCTAATGGTACTTCTAAGGATTACATCCACCCTTTCTTTTTTTCCCACCACTCCTTGCAGGGCTAAAAAGCTTGTCTTGGACACTTTTAGTGATTTTGGTTCTGATTGGGCTATTGAAATATTTGCACTCCCCTGTCACTGGCAGACCACAGTAACAATGATCATTTCGAAAAGCCCGTTTAGGAATGTATGTCTCTTTGCTAGAGCTGCTACCAGTCAAGTTGTAGCCCCTTTCCCGCAACCATACAAGGGAAATGAACTTGTGCTGGAAAACTTGTTTCCAGCGATTTGGGAAATTAGAGTTTTGGGCATTGCCTGATGTTTCGCCTCCTTACCCTCCATCGAGTTAAGGGCCAAACCCTTCCCATACATTGCAAACAACTCCCTGGTGTGGATGGGAACCACATGCCCAAGGGTTCACACTGTAGGGTTTACTAGGAGAAACAGTGCACAGGAAATGAAAAATTTTTTTGGCATGCTTTCTCAAGATCATGAAGCTGTTTTTTATCAATTTTCAGTGTACAAAACAGTGAGACAGCATCACGCAATGAAAGACATGTGAATGTAAACACATGCAGTTTGAACTCAACAGGTTGTGGATCATTTGTACCCTCAATTGCTTTTATAAGGTACATAAAGTTGTGCAGAAATCTACGTGATTCTTCCCCTATAAATCTGTAAGAAAATGCCTTTGGATTTCCCTTTCCCTCATCAAACCACCTGACCACCTTTTTTGCTAAGCGGGAAAGACTTGCCTCTGTTTTCAGGCTAGTGATAAGCCTGAAGAAAGGAGAGTTTGTGTTTACCTTCTGAAACTCTGTAACATTCTGTGGTAATTTGGATATTTCAATTGCAAACCCAAGAATTAGGGTGAAGAGAAAGGCACACCCATTGTTTTTAAGGTGCAGGGGTTCAATATGTGCTTTTTCAATTAGCTTACCAATTCTTGGAGCAAACTCCTGCCTGCATTGTTTTTGTGCAATGAATGAGGTTACCCTACCCCGTTTAGTGTTAGCACTTAGGGAAGTCTTAGCCAATTTGTTTTTTAACTCTTCAACTTGTTTTGCCACTTTTAAACGTTTGCCATATTCCCATGGTTTCCACTGGTTTGTATGAGCTCGATCAAAGGTGAATTGCAAATTGGCCATATCATCATAGGTCACATTGCCAAATGATGAGAAATATTTGGCACTGTTACTAAGTTCTCCCCCTAGGAATGATAGCATCTTCATGTCGTTAGGAATTTCAGCAAACTCGAAGTTAACCATTTTACCATCAACAGTAAAAGCATTACTCTCTAGATAAGCTACATCACTGACAAGTTTGGTGATATACCTCTCAACCACAAGGCAGCTTTCAGAACAGTTTGCACCAAAAATTAAGAAGTTGTCATCACTGCTCAGGAAACGTCCTCCGACATTCAAAAAGCTGACCAACCATGAACAAGACTGATCATATTTCCCAAATGATGCACCATCACCACCAATGGCAACAGTGAAAGTGAAGGGCTTTCCAAACCAGTCAAACTCATCAGGCTTGTACAATTTCAGGTAAAACTCAGCCAACTGTGGCATAAATTCCTTCAAATCACGAAAATACCCATTGACTTTATGCTCGTCACTGAGATCAAAACAGAGCTCTTCTCTAACAGTGTGTAAAGTACCAATTTGTACACTGTCAAGAAACTGAACAAGTTTGTAGTATGGTAGAAGAGCAGGGACACGGCAGTTTGCTACTTTTAAGCATGAACATTTTTTCCCCTTGGATAGAGCCTTCTTAAATGAAAGGGAATGGCGTACTTTCATGTACTTCCTTTTGCCCATTACACCCATGCTGTAATAAACTGACACAATTCTAAGTATGTTATCATCACTATTCTCATACATTTTACACTTAGCATTATGAAAAGTAGATGCAACTTGTTTGGCCAGCTTAAGTTTCTTACTAACTAATGAACAGACAAGATTCTTAGAGAACTTAGTGTCTAAGGTTTCCACAAGTCCAACAGCAACTGCCTTATCACTCTCCTCTGTACCACCATGAATGTTCGTAGCTGCATTGTATGTCTCCAACACTCTTCTTCGCTTTGCCCTCTTTGACAGCTCATCAGAGGTAGGATACTTTTTCCTTCGGGTTATTGAAACTAAAGAAAGTCCCTCCTGAAGTACTGAGACCTCATTATTAGCGTCAATAATCTGTTTGTTTTTTTAAAAAGATATATGTTAACCAAGAGCTATCAAGAGCAATTCGATTCGGAGCATGTAAAATACAATGTTTAAACCAAGCCTTACAAGGTAAATAGCTAGTATAACTTTGAACTGTGTATAATTAATATTTGGGGCTGTGTAAAGTTACGTGACATGCTTTCACAGACAAAAATACACGATCCCTAGGCTGACATACATGGAGGTAGTTCTGACTGTTTGGAGACAGTGGAATTAAATATCAAACAGCTAATAATAATAATAATAATAATAATAATAATAATAATAATAATAATATTTATCCAGGGAATTCACATCACCAAAGATGTTATTCAGTGAGGCCCTGCCAATTTACATTTATGTCTGTACAACTAAGAACTTACCTTTACTTTGAGCCGCCTTAACTTGGCTTGAGTGGAAGACAACTTAACCTTTTCTTCTCTTATGGACTGATGGGTTGCAGCTTGCTGTTCTCTGACCGCCTTCTTCTCCTTCATAAACTTGCCAACATTAAATCGAGCGAACGTTTTGCGAGGTTGCAAAGGCATCCTTACTACCTTTCTCAGTCTAAGAATAGAGTGAACACAGTTGGAATAGATGAATGGTTACCATTCCAAAAAGCGAAAGTGTGCAAAATTTTGACTTTAGTCGACGAAAATAAAAACATAGGATTCTTACCTGACAACCAGATACTAAATTATTCTGGATAAAAGCACCTCATCTTGCACCACAGCAAAGCCTTTTGACCGAGAAAGTAACCAATTTTTACACGCAGAGACAGCTTTAAAGTTATTCCTTTCACGTACGCGTCTAAAAGAACCTAAACTTGAGTTCTGTTCATTGACATTTGTCGGCCATGTTTGGTATCAAATGATAGCTTGATTCACAAAAAATCTCCACATGGCCCTTTCTAAACTCCAACTGCATCAAGGGAAGGGGAAAACACCGATAAAGCGGGGTCCTATGACTAATGCCGTGACATTGTTTTTGGTCGTCTCCAGTCTCCAAGGCGAAAAGACCGCGAGCGCTCGATACAATTTGGAGGCCACATTTCGACCCCAGTTTGCCCGGCGTGATGAAGAGAAGTTTTTTTTGTATAATGTTGTTTTTGTTTACATTAGTGATGATATTGCTTAACGGTCTATTGTTCGTTCAACTATCACTAGCTAGCAGGTTTGCTCTTGCCGTAGAACATTTCATGAATATGCCAAATTGCAATATTTTTACAAAGACTGTACACTTATCTCTAAATGTTTATCCCAATAAAGAGTATTTATTAGACCAATGTAGTTCTCGTTGGAATTTCTACAGGTAAACGTAAAATAATTCGAGTGGAATAGCCCAATAATTGCTCTGAAAATAAAATCGTGGCTTTCTTACCAGTAACAGAATTCATAAAAAAGCAAAATCATTCATATACTCACAATGTGCTCCTTTGCATTTTCCAAAGTATATTATCTCTCCCGATGGCAAATAGACATGTTTGTTTTAGACAAGGGCACAAATTACAACACTGTCAGACAAGTTTGTACTAATTACAATGTTTTTGTCTTTGTTTTTTCGAGAAAACTTGTTATTCCCCTTTGAACAGTACTAGCAGTTAATAAATTTAATGTAACTTTATCATCAGTACCTTCAAAAAATTTACTGAGGGAGGGAAGGTATTTTTGTCATTACCAGCCCCTTTTTATAGCAGAGACTTACACAAAACTTGTAAAGGTAAGCATTAGAAATAATACGTTTTTGTTAACAAAATATCTTTCAAAAAGTGGTTTCTAACAATGTCAGCATGACCATACTGGGCATTTAATGATTTTCCACTCTGGAAGTAATAGCTATGCAAATAACATGAAACAGTTCTATTTTGAACATTCAACTGGTAGCATCAAATTAGTTGAAGTGGTTATACTGAACATTGTTTGTACACTAATGACATGTACTGTACACTAATGGTATCGACTTCATGTTTCTAACAACAAATTCATAAATGGAACTGAATAACAATTTATAACTGGAACAATTGAATAACAATTCGAAAGTGGATAAGACCAAAGATGGCAAACTGTTTAGTTGGAAGATATCATAGCTGTCATACACAATTATAATGTAACTCCCAAAGTGACCATTTTACCAGTTCTGCAATAGCTTCATGAATATGCAATGCATTACACAAATAACTAAGCCTTCTGACAAATTACTCAACGATTAGCAAAAGACTGTCCTTTGGTGTATGCAATGAGGAACACTTCTTTGAAGTCGTCGACGTCCTTCAAGTGACACACTGTGTTATGGGTTTCTCTCTAAACAATAGTGGTCAAACAGAACAATAACGTCAAGCTTATCCCCATTAATGGGTTAACTCAATGGGTTAACTCAATGGGTTAACTCAATGGGTTAACTCAATGGGTTAATCGTGTCACCCTCCTTAAATAAAGTCTATTGTATTGTATTGTAATGGGCTTGTGCCGTTGTCCTGTCATCCAACCCAGAACACCTGCAGGTGTCAAATATGCCATCTGAAAATGCTCCTCCACACTGTCCGCACTTGCCCCTTGTTCTGTACCCATGCCAATGCCTCCTTGTAGCCAGTTATGTAATTATCTTCAAGACGTATCAGAAAATCTTGGAAATGATCTATCATCACTTTTTCCAGCGACCTGTGGCTTACCCCTTCTGGTGAGAACTGTGGTTTTAAACAGACACCACATAGTTGGCATCTACTGCATCTGTATCTGAGGGGTCTCTCACAAACAGTGGTTTGAAAACGTCTGCATTTGCTTTCATTGCATTCATCAAGCCAAACAGTTCCAATCCTCGAGCAAATTCTGCAAGGAATACTTGCTTTCTGGTGATTATGCTCACTGTTACTGTTCCAACAATGTCACTTAAATGATCTTTGTCGATGATACAAGTGTAGCCTTGTTCAATTATAAAATCTTGGTGGCTTGAAGGGTCTTTTGCTAAGCTTTCGAGAATCTATCATTTATTGATATCTGCAGTTCTTGATTTTGTTTTGATGTAGTTGGTTCTATTTCTTGGTCGAATTGGAACTGCAGAGCCCGAGCAAGATTTACATCAGAAGAACAATTAATGCCATCATAACCTGAAACATGAAACAGATGTAAGAAGTGCAGAACATGTCTAATTACCATGAGGTGCAGAAATGAGGCAGTAAAAGGTTCTGGAAAGGGAGGGCTATAACCCATAATTCTGGATGGGGGGGGGAGCAGAAAAGGTATCTGCACTTCATAAGACCTATTTTAAGTGTTTCTCTAATAAATTGTTTCAAAATTGCAGATAAGGGAGGAGGGGTTATTGGCCCCTATAGATCCTAAATCCACCCAAGAAACAAGTGAAACTAATCTCTACACAGCATGGCATTAAATACTGGAGAGTACTGAAGATGTACCAGTTTTGTCTTGACTGCGAGACTGTAGGTGTCGGTGGGGAGGTTGTGACTAGTGCATACCTGTAACTGTATTAATCCCAGAAGTCCCACTCACAAATTTTAATGATTGGTGGAGGGGGGTCCGACAGATGTTCATATTTTATGTGTGAGTCAATTCCAGCCATGAGCGCTCTGCCCTGCGGGCAAATTTTGTTGGCAAATGCCTCGCCTCCAGTTCCTTCTGTGGTGGTCAAATGCCCTGCCCTCTAGTCCATCTGATCAATATACAAAGTTATTGGTTGCCGTATTTTGATAAACATAACTGTTTCAGCTCAATAGAACTGCATAAAACAGGTCACGAAATCAGTAACTTCGACTGAAAAACGACAAAGCAAATGGTTCTATTGCTTTTATAGGTCTTTTATGGTCGATAAATGCTCTTCATCTACTCCAAAATGACTGTTTAAAACCCTTGACTGTGAGCGCCGTCGGAAATGACAACAGGATGTTACAAAACAAGTTTGCTGTTATTTGCAAATGCCCGGGGGATTGGAACACTATTAACCCTCAGACGACCAAGCTATTTACTGTAACAAATTAACCCAAGGGGGAGGGTCATTTTGACCCCCCTATAGATTTTCCAAACGGCTGCAGATAAAAGATCAACCTTTGGCATGGAAGTAGCTTTGGATTAGCTCTTTACTTTCCATAACAAAAATCAAGTTTTAATTAAGAACTGTTGCCATGGCAACAGTCGTTTTTACAACATTCCGCCGTTTTGGCCGCAATCTTGGATTTTTCAAAAATTTTCTTTTTCGCAAAACTGCAACAAATTTTACTGGAATAAGTAGAAAACATGTGGTTTTAGCCTCAAATACGAAAATAATTGAGAATAAAGTCAAATAGAGGGATTTAGAACAAATTTTCCGAAAATTTTGCAATTTTCTATTTTGAACTTTAATTTGCATAATTAATTATGCATAAATTATAAGTAATGACATCATCCAATTAACGTTAAAAGATGCGCTCGTTATCAGACTACAGGTACTGAAAGTTTTGTTTCGATTACTTGAAAGCTTCAAATTTTAGGTCCAAAAAACCTATGGGGGATCCATTTGACCCCCTGTGGACGTTCGAGGGTTAACTGTCAAATGCCCGAACCCTGGGACTCATCATGAAACAAATACCCAGGGTGGGGGGATGCTCGCGGTTGGAACTGACTCGCACATTATACCCCAAAAAATCACAACTTCAACATTTGTCTACCCAAAAAAATCACTACTTATTTAGCATACCTAAAAAAAAGCCTTAGTCCTTTTTTCGCGACCCCCAAAAAATCCCGCTTTTTTTTACGATCCAAAAAAATCTTTTTGGGCCCAAAATTTTGACACAAAAATATCCCCCGTCATTAAAATAGGTGAGTGGGGCCCCTGGGGTATTAGTATCACTTACTACTCCATTCACACCTTGTACTGAAGCTGATGCCGGGGCCTGGGTTTGTACTGATCCATCACCGTGGTTGGCACACTGCAAAACAGACGATGAATTTGGTAACGAAAGTGTTGCACTTACTAGCTTGACTTTGGTTTCTTCTGGAGAGGCACAAACCCAGGTGTAGCATCGCTTAATTGATCAAGGTCCGAACTTGAGCCGAAATCATGATAAAGGATGTTGTGGTAGTCTGCAGATGTGCACAAGAAGAAGGTCAATTTCGAATATGTTTTGTCTATATCGTTTTTGTACCGATCGATTAACTACGTGGAATCTGGGTGACTGCGTGCGAAGCAGAGACTACCAATACCTGAAACATTGTGTGAGTCTCCAGAAAAAGCACCTGGTATTAAAAAATCTTTGGAGGCAACTTACGAACGAAGTGGCACTGTTAGAGGGCAAATCCTCACTACAAATGGAAACCAGTGCACCATGGAATTCCAACCAAGTGCGGGCAGAGCTGGGCCAAATTGAAGTCAATCAGATGACTTCATTTTGGCCCAAATGAATAAGTCTCCATTTATTTTATGCCAATGATAAAATTATTGGCATAAAATAAATGAAAGTTATTACTTATTTATGTTTTTTTCCCACTGTGCTTATGTTAGACCTACATTATAAGATTGATCAAAATTTGATCAATCTTATAATGTAAGTCTAACATAAATTTTATCAATCTCTATTCATTTAAGATTGATCAAAATGAAGTCAATCTTAGACTTACATTAGCATATCCCTACCCATATGCTAATGTAAGTCTAAGGAAAGAGTAAAGCTCCTGACCAGTCATCATCAGAACAAACAACTACAGATTAAGCACTCAACTCTACACCTGTAACCATTCCATGTTCTCAGTTTGGTGCTGGTGGGAGATTTCTGGGATCCGAAATGGCAGAGAAAGCCAATGAGACGTTGGTAAAACACATTGAAAGTTCCTGCAAAAAGCCCACAGATACTGAAGTCAATAAGCAAGGTTGTGGTTTGGCATATTTAGTTCCACACATAAAGGAACAACACTACGACAATGTAAAAACCAAGCATAACGAGCTACCAACTCGCCTGATGGGAGATCAAGCAATTTCTCTTGCCCGTTATGGCTATCGACTTCTTGATGGATTAGAGTCACTTGATGATCAGGGGGAGGGAGCAGCTCAGCATATAAGAACTTTAACTTTGGGAAGAATTGTGTTATACCTAAGGCATGCAAGTACAATTTTCAACAAAGTTTCAGCTTCTCCCTCTCATTTACAAGAACTGAAGGAATGTTGTGTAACATTTGCTTTAATCTTTACAGCTTGTTTTTCCCAGTTACATTAACGTTACTTTCTGGACAATCCCTTTCATGTAGTCGAACTGTATGACAAATACAGGGTGGGCTATGGAGTAATCTCCCTATAGGCCAAAGAACCCAAGCACTCTGGAGTTAAAGGAAACCTGGCATTAAGCAAGAGATCTAACAATACAGATGAAAGTGGTAAATGGTGGCAGGTCATGAGGGTGAACTAGATTCGAAGTTTCTATATACCCCAGTACCATCCCTTGCCAAATCCATACAGTTCACACTACAAGTCGCGTGTCCCTCCCCATTGTTGCTCAGAGAGCTTTTGTAATTGTGGCAGAAAAGAGGCAGAAGATAATGAATGCTGCGTAAATTGCATACAAAGTCTACAAGTGGTCAAGTGTGTACTGGAAAAGGAAATTTCCAAGGAAGTTTTTGAAATTTTGAAACCCTTTGCCTGTGATAAATGTGGCAGTTAGTTTCCTGACAAAAAGATCACTAGAAAGCCATGTAGCTTGTCATTTATCACAAGTAGATTCTGCTACAATACATCCTGGCAATATGAATATTGCACAGCTAAGGGAGACACTTAGGGCAACAAACCTTACTTGTACTTGTACTACAGGGAACAAAAGTGTCCTTGTTTGGCGCTTCGAAGGTGCAATATCAGGAGAGTGCTAACAAATAAATTTACATCCCTACATAATAAAAACAACATAAGAAATAATTGTCTTAATATATGGCCAACTAAGAAAAAAATAATTGCTTAGCATCCTTTCTGCTAAATATTTATGATCGGGCATGCGGTTTTTATTTTTCAGTTTAGTGTATTTTTTATTTGATATTCACTCATTCTCCAAGTAAAGAAATTTAGAATTTTAGTTTTAACTTTAAAACGTCGTTCATAAGGACTATCTCTGCGTATTTATATCCAAGGAGATCACAAAAATGTTCAGTTTCAAGTCAAGTAAAAAGTTAAACTTTGATCACTTTTAACCTAAGAACAGTGCTTTATTTATTTATTAGAAAATGTATGGAAGTAAAACAAAATTTTCTCTTGGTCGGGAGCATTTTCAGTGATCGGGTGGGAATGAGAACCAACTATTTGTTTTTATTTGGCTTAATAGGGACATCCATTTACCTGATTTTTTACTTTTAGTTTCTACATTAGTATTTTATTCACGAAAAATATTCTAGCTTTATGTCGAAATACCAATTATTTTTATTAAAATATGCTGCAAATTTATTACAGATTTAAGACATGTTATGTGTTCATCACCAAGTCAGATATGCTTTGGAATATGAAAAGTCAAATTCTCCTAAACTACTTAAATGAAAAGTATTGGAATCAGTTGGGAGAAGTTATAAAAACATCATTTGTTGTACATGGGGCTTAATGGGTTAAAAAAATATTATTGTAACTATATTTTCCAAAAATACAATCATTTGCATCAAGATCTGCTGTAAATTTTAGTGAGTATAAAACTAGCTCGTAAATATTAATTTTGACATATCTGCCTGTGTATATATTATTTTCTTAAGGTTACGGTACCATCTAAGCAGTGTTTTCAGTTTATTACTAATATCTTCTTTGCTTTACGTCACACACTCTTGAACCTATACACCGTTGGAAAGGTTATGAAATTCTCTAAATAATGGTATAAATTGTTTTTTCGAAATTACTTTTGTAAGCGAAGACTACCT